>JARKIP010000459.1:0-242512 GCA_029990175.1 Petunia secreta
ACACCCAATAATCCCACCATTATTTTTCCCCATTGCATTATTTTTCTTAATCATTATTGTATTGGATAAAAGCTAACGTCGTCTAACACGTGTCCGCCACGTGGCACGGGCAGAAGTTCTACCAGACAGATATTTACTGGGTAGACAACTAGCCAGACGGTTACCACGAAAAGACTCAAAGGAGCTACGTAACGTCTCTTCAGTCAACAGGATCTGAATGAGCAATTATTAACCTGATCATGGGCGATCACTCAATGAATAGTCATAAAGGCAATAATTACAACCCAGCGGTTACGTATCCAACGGATACGTGCCCAGTGGTTACAAAACCCAACAGACGCCTATCAGACCTATAAATAGCATTCGTTCTAAGCCATTGTAACATAACTTTACTTCCTGCCTACAACATCAATAAGAATACTCTCTCTCGCTCTTGCTCAAATACTGTTCTTTGCTTGCATTTGTTAAAAACTTGGTTCTCTAGTCTCCTAGTGTGATCAGTGACGAAGGAATCTCACCGGGGTCAAGTGATCCAACACGGTTACTTCCATCTATTTTTATTATGCTTTAATTTTATTCATTCTTGGCTACATACTATTTTCTTGTTCACGTGTGTCATTGGTAATCCCACAGTCATCGCAACTCCTCATTTGAACTCTTAATCTTAACTATTGATCGCGACTCCGCAAATACAAATTTAATTTTTAATTGGCCTAAAATCGGATCTAGGTTAAACAATTTGGCGACCACAGTGGGAGCCGGTCAATAGCCTCCATAGGTTAATAGTTTATTTTTTCTAGTATTATATCTCTTTTTGTCGATCTTTTTGTTTCACAACTAACATGGCAGAAAGCAGTTCACGACGAACTATCATCGGCGGAAGTCAGGTACGTACCTCTTCATCAAGTCCCAATTATTCTCCCGATTACTTGTCCGATGGGCAGCAACAGTCTTCCCAAGGATCGGTCAGGCAACGAAATGGGCATAGGCGCTCTCAGAGCACCATTCCGCCCAGGAGACGACGCCATAGGAGTCTCTCCCCTGGCCAAGGGAACCTCCAGGAGACGCTCTATGCATTTATGCAGGAACAGGCAGAGGTCAACCGAGGGATAAATGAGGCACTCAACTCTCTCCGAGGGACAAACCCTCCGGTTGCAAGAGCTGATGCTGCAACACTAGGCCGTGACGCCCTTTCTTCGCATACTTCAAGGCAAGGTGGAGAGTGAAACAATGGAGGGACCGTAGATCCGACGACCCAAGTCAATCAAAATCGAAACGGAGGACCTATGGCGTCTACAGAAATGAGCCTCGTCGTAGAAGCTCTCACCAAACAGTTCAAGGAGAGCCAGAAAGCGCTTCAGAAATCTCTCCACGAGAGAATTGACCAGATACCGGGCGCTCCACCCACACTGAAGAAGGTTGATGTCAAGTGATATTCCCAGTGGCCTTGGAAGAAAGAAGCAGCCCCAAAGGTGATACCTAAGACGTTCAAAAAGTCAAATATTCCAAGATATCGTGGGACATCTGATCTCAATGATCATCTCATGATGTTCATCAACTTTATAAAGGCTAGCGATCTCACCGATGAGGAGATCGAATCTGTCTAACTGAAGAAGTTCGTGGAGACCCTAGCAGATGGAGCTCTACGATGGTACTCAATGTTGCCACCAAACTCCATTGGGTCCTTCGCAGAGATGGCTGAGCTGTTCGTGAAGGCACACACAGGCGCTCAGAAGACGGAGACTCGTGTAGAGGATATTTTTGAGATCAAACAGAGGCCCGATGAGTCTCTCCGTAAATATGTGGATCGCTTCCAAAGGGAGCGTATGATGCTGCCCAAAGTACCGGACAGATGGGCAGCGATCGCATTCACCAATAGTTTAGATATCAGGAGCTCAGAGGCTATGTGCAGACTCTACGAATCTCTTCGCGAGTTCCCAGCAGCCAACTGGTCGGACGTATACAACCACTACAATTCAAAGGTACGTATTGATGAAGATAAATTAATTGGAACAGGTACCCGAGGAAGGGCTCAGGCACGCAACGTCGGTTCCGGCGGAATGGCGGAGACGGAAAGATCAGACGTACGTTACGAGCCGTACCCTGACCAGTCACGCAGCAACTCCAAAGGACGCAGCCGCAACAACAAAGGGCTGTCCCGAAGAGACAATTCAGAATCAAGCCTCCGTGGAGCCCCAAGCCTGCCGAGCTTCAACGTGGAAATGTCTAAAGTAGTAGCAGCGCTCAAAGATATGGGAGAGAAGGTTAAATGGCCGAAGGACATGAAGACCAACCCCAACAAGCGAAACCAGGACCTATGGTGCGAGTTTCATCGCGACCACGGTCACACCACAGAGGACTGCAATGCCCTAAGGTATGAAATTGCGCATTTATTGAAACAAGGATTCTTGAAGGAGTTCCTGGCCGAGAAGGGAAAGCAAACTCACGCGAAGGCACAGCTGAACAAACCTGGCCCTCCACGAGCATCTTCTCCAAGAATGACAGTTAATGTTATCTCTGGTGGAATCGAGGTGGATTCCGTCACCTTCACAGCGAAGAAGTATGCGAAGGTCTCCATCACAAACACCAAACAACCACGACCAGAAGGGATAATAACATTTGAAGACTCCGACACGGACGGTTCGCAGTTCCCACATGCTGATGCATTAGTAATAACATTACGCGTGGTAGAATTTGACGTCAAAAGAGTACTCATCGATGCGGGCAGCTCCGCAAACATTATTCAATCACGAATTGTAAGGGAGATGCAGCTGTCGGATAAAATCGTGCCGATATCTCGAGTTCTTTCCGGTTTCAACAATTCGAGTAAGAAGACCCTTGGTGAGATTACTCTTATAACTCTCGCCGAAGGGGTAGCAAAGGAGACGACATTTCATGTTGTTGATGCGGATCTGGCCTACAATATCATCATGGGAAGACCTTGGATCCATGATATGCAAGCTGTTCCTTCCACTTATCATCAGGTGTTGAAGTTCCCATCTGAATGGGGAGTACGTGAGGTTTGAGGAGAGCAACGCTCTGCTCGAGATTGCTATTCAGTGGCTCTCAAGCTGCCCGAAGAAAGCAAATAGAAATTACAACGACCGGGACCAGACATGCCACACAAAGAAATCAAGTACGAGGTCCCGGAATTCATCATAAAGCTGGACGAAAGGGAGAGCCATATGCCGACCGTGGAAGCTTTGGAACCCAAGGAATTATTCGCAGACAAGCACGAACGAAAGGTCTACTTAGGGACCGAATTGAGCGAACGCTTACGAGGAGATATCCTCCAGTTCCTCAAGGAGCGGCATACAATGTTCGCCTAGTCTCACGCAGATATGACAGGTATTTCTCCAGAAATTAATACTCACAGGTTGAATGTCGACCCATACTACCGCCCGGTAAAACAGAAGACACGCCAGCAAGGATCTTTTCGGAACCAGGTCATCAACGATGAGGTCGATCGACTGCTGAAGATCGGGTCTTTACGTGAAGTCCAATACCCAGACTGGCTGGCCAACGTAGTTTTTGTACCCAAAAATAATGGCAAATAGCGAGTCTGCATTGACTTCACAGATCTAAACAAAGCCTGTCCAAAGGATTCATATCCCTTTCCCAGGATAGACAAACTGATTGACGCAACAGCCAGGAACGAGGTGCTCACCTTCCTCGATGCGTACTCTGGGTACAATGAGATACTGATGGACCCCGATGACCAGGAGAAAACAACGTTCATAACCTGTAGAGGTACGTATTGTTATAAAGTTATGCCATTTGGGTGAAAAATGCAGGTGCGACATATCAGCGCCTACTCAATCGAATGTTCCATGACCATATCGGTAAGACTATGGAAGTGTACATCGATGACATGCTGATCAAATCCAAACGAGCGGAGGACCATCTAGCACATCTAAAGGAAGCCTTCCGGATTCTTGATTAGTACAACATGAAGCCGAACCCGGAGAAATGTGCATTCGAGTCGGATCGGGAAAATTCCTAGGCTTCATCGCTTCTCATCAGGGGATTGAAGTCAATCCCGCTCAGATCAAGGCCATCGAGTCAATTCCAGATGTACTCCACAATCGGAAAGACGTCATGAAATTGACCGGAAGAGTAGCAGCCCTGCGAAGGTTTATATCCCGATCATCAGACCGATGCAAGAGTTTCTTCGATGTTCTAAAGCAAAACAAGGAGTTCGAATGGACCCCCGAATGCCAACAAGCATTAAAGGATCTAAAAAAGTATCTGTCCAATCCACCACTGCTCTCTACACCTCAACACGGGGAGCAACTGTTGATTTATCTGGCAGTTTCAGAATCATCGGTAAGCGCCGTTCTAGTTCGGGAAGAAAAAGGTAAACAACTTCCTATCTATTACATTAGCAAAGCTCTAATTGACGCAGAAACACGCTATCAACCCTTGGAAAAATTGGCTTTAGTACTAGTAACCGCTGCTCGTAAGTTATGCCCTTATTTTCAAAGCCATTCAATAGCTGTGGTAACAACCTTTCCTTTGCGAAATGTTTTACACAAACCTAAATTTTTGGGAAGGTTAGTAAAATGGGCTATAAAGTTAAGTGAATTTGATATCACCTATCAACCTAGGGTAGCAATAAAATCACAAGTTTTAGCAAATTCGTGGCAGATTTTAGCACTAATATATATTCTGAGGCAGAAAAGGATGCCATTCTATATGCTGGGCAGGCTCCTGGCGCGTGGACCCTATACACTGATGGCTCTTCGAGCGTCAAGGGGTCCGGTCTCAGACTGGTTCTCATCGCTCCATCCGGAGAAACTGTCAGGCAAGCCATCAAATGCCCGTTTATTACTAACAATGAGGCCGAATATGAGGTCGTTATTGCAGGGTTGGAGTTAGCCCGAAGCTATGGAGCAAACATCATCAAACTCAAGAGTGATTCTCAACTGATAGTCAACCAGGTGACCGGAGGCTTCATTGCACGAGAATCCAGAATGCAAGTGTACCTTGCCCGTGTAAAGGAGCTCCTGGCCCAGTTTGACGAGTGGGAGGCACTTCAGATTCCACGAGAAGAAAACCATAAAGCTGATGCTCTCGCGAATCTAGGGTCGGTGGCAGAAATAGGGGCGGCTAGCTCTTCAGCTGTCGTACAACTCCTTTACACGACCATAGAACGGGAAAAGTTCGAAGTCAACACCATCAACGCAACTTGGGACTGGCGGAATGAAATCACGAACTATCTTCTTTATGGGACTCTGGCCATTGAGACTAAAGCCGCTCGGAAGCTCAGAATAAAAGCTGCTCGGTGTACAATCGTTAACGGCGACCTCTGCCGTAAAATGTTTGCAGGACCCCTCGCAAAGTGTCTCGGACTGAATCAAATTAATTACATGATGAGGGAGGTTCATGAAGGCTGCTGTGGCAATCATTCCGGGGGCAAGGCATTAGCCCGCAAGTTGATTCGCGCTGGATACTATTGGGACAAAATGGAGAAGGATACGAACGAGTTTGTCCGAAATGCCAGAGGTTCACACATCTTCTTAATCAACCGGCAGAACAAGTCCACTCAATCATCTCTCCGTGGCTCTTCATGAAATGGGGAATGGACATAGTCGGTCTACTTCCCGCGGCGCCCAGAGGAATGCGCTTTTTGTTGATTATCACTGATTACTTCACCAAGTGGGTCGAAGCAGCAGCATACGCGAGGATACGACAAACGGAAGTCGTTGATTTCCTTTGGCGTTTCGTCGTGTGTCATTTTGGAGCACCTAAGGAAATAGTCATGGACAACGGTCCGCAGTTCATCGGCCAGAAAGTGACTAGGTTCCTCAATGACCTAAATATCAAGAGGATTACTTCTTCTCCATACCATCCGGTTGCCAATGGACAAGCAGAATCCACCAACAAAATAATCGTTGAATCTCTCAAAAAGCGCCTCGAGCAGGCCAAGGGATGTTGGGCAGAGGAGTTACCTGATGTACTATGGGCTTATTGCACGACGATAAAAATGAGTACCAGAGAGACACCTTACTCATCGGTGTACCGTGCAGACGCTTTAATCCCAGTCAAAATTGGAGAACCCAGTTTACGGTATGCACATGCCACTGAAGAATCCAACTCGGTCAATCTCTCCGAAGAGCTGGACTTCCTCGAAGAGCGAAGGGAACTAGCCCTCGTACGGGTAGTCGCCCAAAAAGGATGAATTGAGCAATATTACAATAGGGGACTGCGCGTACGAAGTTTCCAGGTTGGAGATTTTGTGCTAAGGAAAGTGTCCAAGAACACATAGGAAGCAAATTCAGGAAAGCAAGGCCCTAATTGGGAAGGCCCCCACAAGGTAATCGCCTCGGTCGGCAAGGGCTCTTATCGCTTAGCAGGACCAGACGGTTCAACTGTTCCAAACAGTTGGAATGTGATTCACCTCAAAAGGTATCACTTTTGAGTGGTAAAACGGTTAGGTGTTTTCTTCCTACCTTTTACTTTTGCAACAATTCTTATTTCCATTATATTTCTTCTAAATGGTACTAACGGCCTGAACAAGGTCAGATCCGTTTAGCTCAACTGGTAGAGCTCGAAGTTCTTCAACTTCGCAGTTGTCGGTTCGAATCCCACAACGGACACACTCCTCATTTGGTTATATGTGTTCTTTTATTTACAACTTGCCTAAACTCTTTTTATGTTATCACTTCCCGTATTCCAACATAAAAACAAGGAGGGTGGTGAGAGGCCCCTGTAGGCCAGGTAAGACCTTCACAAAGGCAAAAGACCTTATGAAAAGGCGAATTTTCAAAAACGTTTTATGTGACAAAGCTTCCATGAAAATAAGATAAGTCGTTCACAAGGCCAGCGACTTGGCCAGAATTAAACTACAAACTTCCTGCGATAACTTTCAACTATCAAGGCGATAAGCAAATTTGGTTCGCAAAAGCCAATGATTCGGCCAAAAACTATCGACCATGACTTGGTCAGAGTAAAAACATCTGCACAGATTATTCATAACTTATGACCTCTTCCTTGGGAAAGGCTAAGTTAAAACATTCGAACAGACTTTTGGAGACCAGAACTTAATAAAGTTCAAACCTCAAAAGCTTCTAAACATAAGGCACGAAGGCCACAATACATACAAACGAAAGATCAAAAATTCAGGCTAAATATAGCGATTGAATAGATCTAAAATTGTGTATACATAATCCTGTAAAATGATAAAATGCCGAAAACGGCTGACATAAGTTTTACAGAGTGATGATCAGAAAGTCTCTATGGGACCTCTATCCACAACCAACTAATCCGGCTCTCACCAGATGTACAAACTTGCAACTTAATCAAACTTTGGGGGCATCAGTTTTTGGGCTACGACTAGAACTCGACGCACCAGCTCCGTCAGTTCTTCCATCGCCATCGAATTCTCGCTGTCTTCCTCATCTTCATCTTCGTCTGCTTCAGACTCCTCAGGAGAAAGATTTAGTATTTGTCTTGCTCCACGAACAACACTCTTTGTCTTCTGCAACATCTCCTCGACGTTGATCTTCTTAGCTAGGACCTGCCTGAGCAGTGAACGCTTAGCTTCAAGCACGACAAGCTTTGTTCTGATTTCAGATTGATCAGAAAGGTTTGCCAAGTCCTTAGATACCGCGATTAGAGCACTCATCGACTGGGCAACCTGATCCTTAGTAGCTTGAAGCTCAGCTCTGGCCCTAGCAGACTTACCGTTAGCTCTTTGCAGATCCATCTCAAGTGATCCACGACCATCAAAAGCTCTTTTCAGCGAAGCCTTGCATTCTTCAAGTAGAATCTCCAGACCCTGGGCAGAATGTGCGGATCCCTCTTTCTCTTCAGAAAGAAGGTCCTTCTTCTTGGAGAGTTCGTTCATCCGCTCAATGCGCTCATTTTTAACTTCAGTCAATCGGTTAACTTCACCCCCAAGGAGACCACATTGCTCTACCAACATCTTATTCTCCTCCAGAGCATTCAGCAGCTCTTTCTTCACCTCGACAACTTGATCGACATTGTTGATCCTGGAACGGAACATCAGCTCAGCAGACATCATACTTGACTGGAGAAACAAAAGAAGCAAATGTTAGGAATCTGAAGTCAAATTATCTCCAACATAAGCGGTAAACACTTACCCCGGGCAGAATCGGCGACAATAGCAAAAGCCAACTCCTCGTCACTCATTTCCCTCACTGTCCATTCCTCTCGGGGACCAATAAGTAAAGAGACATCCTTGGTTAAACTAGCCGGCCTGGATATAAAGTTGACGTCAGGGGCTAGCTTTATGGTATGCTTCCTCTCGCAGTACTTGGGTTCCCAAGCCTGTTCAGAAGGGTAGTTAGTGTTGCTCCCAAACGCACACGCAAGTATACGCAGTCGACAAGTAATAAAATGATAAGTAGAGTATCGTTCCCACGAGGACTATTCAGACTAACACTTAACAAACAATTTCTAACAACTATTCAGGGATCTTTTTCTTCAATGGTGAGAGTTTTCGTAACTAAAGAGCAGTAATTAAAATGATGGAAGTGTAGTCAAACAATGATGCAAACTTTGGTTGTTAACAATATTAAGAAGACGGTCCAGGGTCAGAGTTACGAACAATCCAGTTGAGTTTTCCAATTGATTCCACTTCTTAAATCCCGGGTTACTAACTGACAGAGTAAATGTACATATGAAAACCTTTCGATTCTTCACAGTCTATGCAGGCTACTTCAATCCCTATATGTCTATGGGTTGAAGCACGTGCACGCATTAACGAATTCTGTAATTAGTTAAACTAGGCGAGCAAGTATATGTCTATCCTACTCACAAATTGGTTCCCCGATGCCCGTGTTCACAAACTAGTCCTACTCTTTCTTATTACGTAATTAAATTCCCTCTTTCGACTTCAATCTAAAAACCATAGATAATGCATAATTATCGAGCTCTAATAATTAAGCAAGTGAAATCAAGAAAGAATAAGCAACCCGTTGTAGGATTCAATTAATGGGAATCAATCTTCAAACATCAGCTTTCGTGTAATACTCTAACCCTAGAACGTAAGAATTAGCCTCACATATTCATAATCACAAGGCAACGAATTGATGAAATAATGATGTAAATGATTAAATAGATGAAAGATTAGGAATAAACCCCTGTTCAATGAAGTACGGTGCTCTCAAATTACTCCACAGTCTGAACTTCTATCAAAAACTAAGTAAAATAGTATTTATAGGGTTTACAAAGGCCTGGTAATAAGTTACACCTAAGCCTAGACGAAATAGGAAGTCAAAACACGCTCCAGGGGCGCTATAACTGGCGCCCCGCGCCACCGACCGCGCTTGGACAAGCAAAAGACGTCGAAAGTTTGGCGCTTTGGCTCCGCGCTGCATTGGATAACGCGCCAGCAGTGGAGTGCTTTGGGAGGCGCGCCGCGTGGCTAACCGCGCCAGGCCAATTCCTGCTCCTCCTTGCTCCGCAACTCGCCTCGTGTCGTGCCTTCGTGTGCTCGATCCAATCCTCAATCAATTTCCAATCATTCCTTGCTCGATCATGCTCTTAAAAGCTCCATATGCACTGCATAACAACCTACATACACACGACATAAAATCGGTGCAAAACAACATCCATAAACTAGAAAACGGGCGAATAAAAAGCTCAAACATGAGGAAATATTAAGAAAACAATGGCATAAAATGCCAAACATCACCACCCCACACTTGAACCTTTTCTCTCCCTCGAGCAAGTCACAACTAACTTCCCAACCTAGGTAGAACAGGTCTGCCTATGACTATGGTTGATACCGACCATTGAACAAATGCATACATAACTATAATGGTCCAACCAACATGCCACAATTTAACAAACTCAAAAACATGAGAACAACCACCCCAAGATAGCTCAAATGCACAAACTCAATCCATTGCAACCATGCTCCCACAAAATTACACCTATCTACTCAACCAAGAAGCCACGACTTTACCTATTTCATGCAAACCATGTGCCCTCACCCAAAATGACGCAAGAGAGTGTCCTCCAAATATCACACACAACAATGAATATCATGAATAGAACGGGGACAATAACATAGAACGAATTCACTCACTCTCATGAAAGTCTCACATGTCACACACAATGTACCATAGGCTTGCCCGTAGTGTAGGACTCCACTAATGTAAGCTCACTCCAATCGGGATTAACTAGGACTTTAAAAAGTTGTAATGTAGGCTAAGGGGCTGGTAGGATACATATGGGTAATAGTGACTACCTCCCTAAGCACTTTAATACATCACAATTAACTTAAGCACAATTCTCATCAAAGCCACCCAATCAACAACTTTCACTCACACCTTCTCAACAAGTAGCAATTTTTTCTTTTAAGCATACACTAGCAAGGAATGGATATTCTTCTCTCTTTATTTCTTTTTCCACAACAATTTTTTTCTTTTCAACTTTGCTCTTTTTTTTTTCATTTGTTTTCTTTTTCTATTCATTACTTTCCAACCTTGCCAATGCTCATAAACAACTACTACACAATTCATTCAAGTATTCCCCTCATTGGTTCCACTCAAAACCTCCCAATCTTCAACCACAACTCCACAATAATATCACATTATCAACTAAAGTGCTTAAGGAGTAAAGGGCCAAAAGAGAACAATTTAGAACAAGTGGGTAGGCTCGGGGTGTGGGTGCCAACAAAGAGGTCAAAGAAATCACAACAATCAAGTCCAAGGTGTATACATAAGGGTAGGCAAATCAAAAGAAGGCCTGTATCATTTTCCGACTAGAGCAAACCTAGGATTTCGCTTTGCACGCACGCGGGGCAAGTTCTAGACATTAATATGCAAACATGGAGCAAACAAGAATATGCCTCACACACACATTGCACACAATCCACACAAAAAGGCTCCATCAACAACTCTCAATCAAGCATTTAGAGTGCAACTTGTGGAAAATTAAGCACTAATGCACAAAGGTTCACAATAAAGTCAAGCAAGTGGACTCAAGATCTCAAGGGGGTCGTTCGATTTTTTTCCTAAGCATGCATCACAATTTAAAACTCAAGGACACCACAAATAGCACATGCAACAAGTTCAACTCCACCGGTATCAAACAAATCAAAAGCACCTAGCATTCTACCTATTTTCTTCGTCTAGGGTCATCTAACAACTAACTGCTCTAATCCTAGTAAAATAAAAAACTACCCGGTTCAAAGGTCTCCTCGTGGAAAAGAACCGAGGCCATAAGAAAAACCACGGGGTGGATGAAATGTACCACTAATAAAAACTAAAAGGAAAATCTTTTTGGATTTTTCATTGGTTTTCTAATTTTTTTCAATTTAAATAAAGTCAAGTGACAAAAGAAAATCCTACGGTACATGCATCCCTAACCTCAAAAAATAAATAAAGGGTAGTTCCCCACCCCACACTTAAACTAAGCAATGTCCTCAGTGCGACAAAGAAGTAAGTGCAAAAGTAAAGGAAAACTTCCCTGAAAGTCAGCTGGCCTACACTTGGTGGTGCGCAGGAGTGCGGACCTAGTCCTCCTCCCCATCAGAGGCACTGCCCTCAGCATCAGTCTCCACAGCCTCACTGTCCGGATCACGATCAACAATGTCCGAATCAGTGTTCTCATCCTCCTCCGGAGGCATCTCTACTGCCTGAGTCATGCCCAGCAGGCGTCTCGAGGACTCCAGTAAAGGCACGGTGCGATCAAGAGCCGCCATATCCATGCCAGACTGCCGGGCCATGTGCTCCATCATCAAATAGTGACGAGCGGACAAGTTGGTGTCTGTGTCCTGCCACTCGTCAGCCGTCAGTCTCACTGGTGCAGTAGTGGTCACACCCTTTACCGCGGCAATATCAAAAGGCTTCTCGATGTCGGGGACAATGCGGTCCCCGATCTCATCCACTGGGACTCCAGCCTGCTCCAGATATCGGGTAAGAATGTTCCCAAAATACAAACGGCTACATGTCTTTGACTCCCGTTGCTCTCTCATCAACCTCAACATGTAGTAGCCAATGTTAACCGGCCTCCCGGTCATAATAAAGTAAATCATGCATGCCCGAGTCTTGGTGACCTCGGAATAATGAGATGAAGGCAAGATGCGTGCATTTATCAATATCATCCACACGCGAGCTATTTTCAAAAACTGCGAGAAGAACATGAATTTGTGTCTTCCGGACACACTTCGCTCCCACCTATGAGTGGAGCTCTCACCACACAATGTATCCTGCAGAGCCTTACAATAAGGCTTTCTAATAAAGTCTCTAAGCTCATCATACTCAGGGTCCTCGACCCCCAAGAAGGCATTCAATGCCGTGTGGTCCAACCTCACCTTCACACCCCGCACAATAACCGTATCATCATCCTTCCACGCCTCATCCGGCTCCCAATCAGTGTAGAGTTCCTGTACTAAGTCGAGGTTGGCATGCCCCAGACTCTCAAAGACCGAGTCCCAATGTAAGGCATGAATAACGTCACCCACCCCTCGAAACTTTTGAATCGCTCTTCGCTTGTCAATGGCTTGCTTGGGAATGTACCCCGCAAGCTTCACACTTTTATACCAAGCTTGGCACTCACCCTTCTTCACAAAAGTGAGACCAAATCGTGTCTTGCCCCCGGGCCTTGGTATAGGCACCGCGTCTTTAGGGATTCTAGCCTTGGCCTTTGGCTTGGATTTAGGCTTGGCCGGTGCCTTGCCCTTTGGCTTGCTAGAAGAAGGCCCGGCTTGGAGTGATTTCTTAGGGGCCGAGGTGGATAAAGAACTTGGTTTGTGAGGTGTGACAACCATGGTGCCTACAACAAACAAGAAGACCAATGTGAGATGTCAAATTAAGTACAAAAATTCAATTCAAGCACAATTAGCAGGGCACCACCCCACACTTATCGCTCACTCTATGTATCAACAACTCAACTCAATAGCACAAGCAACCCCACACTTAGCCAAAACTAGCTTTGTACAACATGTGCCACGTTTGTGGTTATCATGATCAAGCTAGTACGGGTGCAAAATAGCCAATATTTATGTGTGTGACACTTAATGTTCATCTTAAGCCTAAGGATTGCATTGCTACTCAAGAATTCACAATATTAGACAATTTTCATGGTTGAGGCTTTTTCACAAACATTTGCTGTGCACACTTTTCAACTTTCAAGTTCAATGACTTTTGTAACGTGATAACCCTCCCAAATTGTTGGGAGATCTCTTTTTACAAGTACACAAGCTAACTATGAAGCATAATGATCAATTTAAGCAATTTAAGAGTAATTTCTAAGCATGAGCTTGCAAACTAGTTAAGAAATCTACCATGGAAAAAGCTTGTTAATCTTACATGTAATAGAGAGAAGAGGGTAAGAATTCACTTACTTGAAGATGTTAGAATGAGTTGAAAAAAACTTGTGATTGATTCCAAGAGTTAGAGATGATTTGGGGGATGTTTAGGGATTGATTAGAGAGAAAATGATGAAGAAAAGGGAGTAGGGATCGGGTATAGAGGAGAGAGGGAATCCGGGTCGCGGGTTAAAATACGTTTGGACCCCGATTTTACCATTTTTTAGCCGGGCGCCTTACACCACGCGGCGCGCCCCAACCGCGGTGGGAAAACTGGACATTCTGCTTGGCATGGCGCGTTGGGAGGCGCGGGGCGCAGCACCAAGGCCTTTGCTTCAGGTCTTTCTTTTGCCCGTTGGGAAGCGTGGGGCACTCTCAAACGCGCCCGAACAAATTTTTCCGCACCAAATTTCGATTCCAAGTGCGAACCCAAGCGCGAGACATGCCTCAAAGCGTCCCGTACCCCTCAATACATTAACTGCACCTCGTTTAGCACTCCCGATACCTACAAAAACGACACACAAGAATAAAAACTACGTGACACTATAAACACAAAACAACTAAACTATTACAAGTACAAACTCGGGTTGCCTCCCGAGAAGCGCATTATTTAACGTCGTGGCACGACGAGTATCAATCATGGGTCCCTCAAAATAATGGAGGTACGATGATTCACCGAACCTCCCCAATAATGCTTCACCCTTTGGCCATTTACCAAGAATGTTTTCTCCGAATCCGGGGCTTTCAATTTAACCGCTCCATGTGCGGTAACACGAACTACTTCAAACGGCCCCGACCATCTAGATTTCAACTTGCCCGGAAATAACTTCAACCTCGAGTTAAACAACAACACCAGCTACCCGGGTTCAAACTGACGACGCTCTATATGCTTGTCATGCCACTTCTTTGTCCGTTTCTTATACAAGTTTGCATTTTCATAAGCATGGAATTGGAACTCTTCAAGCTCATGCAATTGAAGCACTCTCTTCTCACCCGCCAAGGCCATATCAAGGTTGAGCTTTTGAATTGCCCAATATGCCTTATGCTCTAGTTCAACGGGCAAGTGACAAGCCTTACCATAAACAAGCCTATATGGAAAGGTTCCAATAGGCGTTTTAAATGCAGTCCGATAGGCCCAGAGAGCATCATCTAACTTCATAGCCCAATCCTTCCTTGAGGCATTCACAGTCTTCTCAAGGATTTGCTTGATCTCTCTATTAGATATTTCCAGTTGGCCACTAGTTTGGGGATGATAAGCAGTGGCCACCTTGTGGCGAACCCCATACTTGGCCAACAATTTATTGAACAACCGGTTGCAAAAGTGCGTACCTTCATCACTGATTATAGCCCGCGGTGTCCCAAAACGAGTGAAAATATTTTTCTTCACGAATTTCACCACCACACTCGCATCATTTGTTGGAAGTGCAACAGCCTCCACCCATTTAGACACATAATCAACCGCTACGAGGATGTATTTATGGCCCATGGAAGGTGGGAATGGACCCATAAAATCAATCCCCCAACAATCAAACAGCTCAATCTCCAGGATATTGTTCAAAGACATCTCGTGACGCCTAGAAATAGTACCCATACTTTGACAACGATCACATTGCTTCACTAAGGCATGGGCATCTTTAAATAAAGTAGGCCAAAAGAAACCAGACTGAAGTACCTTTGCAGCTGTTCGATCTCCACCAAGATGGCCACCATAAGGAGAGGAATGGCAGCTCTGTAGAACAGGCTCAACTTCTTCCCTTGGAATGCATCTCCTAGCTAGTTGATCAGGGCCTATTTTATACAATTAAGGCTCATCCCATACATAAAATCTGCTCTCATGAAGGATTTTACGCCTTTGCTCAGCTGTAGCCCCAGGAGGATACACATTACTCATAATTAAGTTCACCATATCAGCATACCATGGCACCTCGGCTGCATCTAAAGCAAAAAGCTGCTCATCAGGGAATACCTCTTTAATCTCAGGCCCTTCATCTACATGATCTCTATTCTCCAGCCTTGACAAATGATCAGCTACTTGATTCTCAGTCCCCTTGCAATCTCGAATTTCAACATCAAACTCTTGCAATAGGAGAACCCATCGAATTAGTCTAGGCTTGGAGTCCTTCTTTTCAAACAAATACCGGATTGCAGCATGATCAGTGTACACAACAACACGAGTGCCAACCAAATAAGATCTGAATTTATCAAAAGCATACCCTACGGCTAGCAACTCCTTCTCAGTGGTTGTATAGTTTGATTGGGCTGCATCAAGAGTCTTGCTTGCATAATAGATGGAGTGAAATATTCTTCCAATTCTTTGGCCTAGAACAACCCCAATAGCATTATCACTCGCATCACACATCAATTCAAATGGCAAAGACCAGTCAGGAGCAATGATGATTGGTGCAGTCACTAACCTTTTTTTCAACTCTTAAAATGCCTTGAGACAAGCATCATTAAACTCAAATTTCACATCCTTCTCCAACAACTTGCGCATGGGATTAGAAATTTTGGAGAAGTCCTTTATGAAACATCTATAGAACCCTGCATGTCCCAAGAAACTACGCACCCCCTTAACAGAGATAGGTGGTGGTAATTTCTCAATAGCCTCAATCTTCGCTTTATCAACCTCGATCCCTTGCTTTGACACCTTGTGCCCAAGTACTATGCCTTCTTGAACCATAAAGTGACATTTTTCCTAATTCAGCACCAGATTTGTTTCTTCACAACGGCTCAGCACATCATCTGGATTTTTCAATCAATCATCAAAAGAATCACCAACCACTGAGAAATCATCCATGAATACCTCCACAAAATTTTCCACCATGTCGGTGAAAATAGCCATCATGCATCGCTGAAAAGTCCCCGGGCATTACATAACCCAAACGGCATCCTCCTAAATGCATAGGTGCCATATGGACAAGTAAAAGTAGTCTTCTCTTGATCTTCAGGAGCTATCACAATCTGATTGTAGCCCGAATACCCATCCAAGAAACAATAATACTTGTGCCCCGCAAGTCTATCTAGCATTTGATCAATAAAGGGAAGTGGGAAGTGGTCTTTCCTGGTGGCCTTGTTCAGCTTTCTATAATCAATGCAAATTCGCCACCTTGTGACTGTTCTTGTAGGAATCAACTCATTATGTTCATTCTTCACCATTGTCATGCCCCCTTCTTGGAACACATTGCACTGGACTCACCCACTTGCTGTCAGAGATACGAAAAATAATACCAGCATCCAGCCACTTGATAATTTCTTTCTTCACCACCTCCTTCATAATTGGATTTAGCCTCCTCTGCTGCTCTATAGATGGCTTATGGTCTTCTTCCAAGAGAATTTTGTGCATGCAGAAAGAAGGACTAATCCCTCTAATATCAGCAATAGTCCAGCCAATAGCTCTCGTGCGCTCTCGCAACACCCTCAACACCTTTTCAACCTGCACATCAGACAACAAAGAAGAAAGAATCACGGGCAAGGTATTACCTTCACCCAAATAAGCATAACGCAAATGCGCAGGTAAAGGTTTGAGCTCAAGAGTAGGAGCCTTCTCAATAGATGGTTTAGTAGGAGTTAAGGTCAACGATCTATCAAGCTCCTCAAATTTCTTCCACCCTAGGATGAATCTGCTCTGCATATTAAGAACCTCCAAATATTCTTCAATGTCCTCATCCTTCAGGATATCATCATCATTACATAAAAGTGCCTTCCCCAGAGAATCAACATTAGAAGCCAAGAATGACCTCTCATCAGTAGTCAACTCATCATCTATCACTTTTACCATGGACAACTCTTCATAATGGGAAGGAAGCTGGGTAGCTCTGAACATATTGAACACAGCTTCTTCCCCATTTACCTTCATAATCATCTTTCCAGCTCTAACTCTAATAACAGCATCAGCAGTGGCTAAAAATCCTCTTCCCAATATGAGAGGAACCTCAGGATCAACTTCATAATCAAGAATAATAAAATCAACAGGTAATATAAAGTGACCCACTTGTACAAGAACATCCTCAATAATCCCCTCGGGGCATGTCAAAGATCTATCAACCAGCTGCAGAGTCACAGTAGTTGGTCGTGGTTCACCCAGACCTAGCTTCCTGAAAACTGATGAAAGCATTAAATTCACACTAGCACCCAAGTCACATAAAGCTCGTCCAACCTCTTGTTCCCCAATTTTTAAGGGAATAGTAAAACTGCCAGGATCCTTCAATTTCTGAGGAAGCTTGCTTCTAACTCTAGAACTACACTCCTCAGTGAGTGCAACTGTCTCGAACTTAGTCAGTCTTCTCTTGTTAGCAACAATATCCTTGATGTATTTAGCATATTTGGGAACATCCCGCAAAAGCTCCACCAAAGGAATATTTACCTGAATCTGACTCAAGATCTCCAAGAATTTCTTGCATGCTGCATCAACTTTCTGCTTCTGAAGTCTTTGAGGGAAAGGTGGTGGTGGTCTCACAATAGCAGGCTCGAGCTGCTTTTCAATCACTTTCTCAGCTTCTTTCTCCACTTCCCTATCAGCATTGGGCTCTAACTCACCAACAGGCTTCTTTGGTTTTGGGGGAACTTCTTCTAGAGCTCTTCCATTCCTCAAAGTAACTGCTTGTACAAATTCTTTAGGATTTTTCTCTGTATCACTTGGCAAAGCACCCCGAGGTCTATTATTTTGTGCTCCAGCTAGCTGCCCCATTTGTCTCTCAAGATCTTTATGAGCATTGCTCAAATCTTTAATTGTTTGTGCCTGAGCTACTGAATCATCCATGAGCTTTTGCTGCCCTGCAAGAATTTTCCTAAGCATATCCTCAACTGAATTAGACTGCTGCGGCTGAGTCTGCGACAGTGACCCCTGCTGTGGTGCATTTTGAAGATTATTTTGGGGTCTCTCATTACCTTGAAGCTGCTCACGATTATCCCTCCAAGAAAAATTTGGGTGATTACGCCGATTGGTGTTATAGCTATTACCATATTGATTGAAATTCTGACCTTGTGACCTGTTCTGATTACCCACATAATACACTGACTCTGGATTAGATGGACAAACATCAGTAGCATGATCCTCTCCACAAACCTCACAAAAGACTTGAAGTTGTTGCACTGGAGCTGCTGGTTGTTGAGTCTGCGACAGAGTTAGCTTGCTGATTTGATTGGAAATAGCATCCATTTTCGCCCTTAGCTCTGAAACTGCATCCAATTGAAGTACCCCAGCAGATTTCTGCGCAGTAGCTCTACAAACACCCTACCAATCAGGATTGCTCTGCGAAAACTTGTCAACTAAATCATAGATCTGGTCAAAATTTAAGGCCAATACTTGGCCTCCAGCAGCAGCATCTACCACGATCTTAGTGTGTGCATTCAACCCCTCAACAAAAGTGTGTGCAGTAACCTCATTAGATTGGTTGTGGTGTGGACAATCTCTCAATAGAGCTTTAAATCGCTCCCAGGCTGAATACAAAGATTCTCTTTCTATCTGTCTGAAGGACATAATTTCACTCCTCAGCCGGGGTGTCTTGGCAGACGGATAAAATTTAGCCAGGAACTTCTTAGCCAAATCCTCCCAAGTAGTGATAGACCCAGGCTTTTCAGCCTTTAACCACTTCCTTGCTGCCCCAATCAGTGAAAACGGGAACAAAGTCAAGCGAACATAATCAGTAGGAACCCCCGCTGGTGTATAAGTATCACTGATCTCCAGGAAATTCTGAATGTGTTGCTGTGGATCTTCATGAAGTAATCCAGCATATTGCCCAGTCACATGCAGCAACTGAATTATGCCGGGCTTAATCTCAAAGTGCCCGGTGATAGCGGGCTTCACAATACTCGACGCTACTCCCCCAAGGCTAGGAAGAGCAACATCTCGTACTGCTACTGCTCGTTCTTCTGCCATTTCAATGGCTAAGGAAGCAAGTACAATTGCTAGTGCTTTTTGGTCTCTTGCTTCTCTTCTTACGCTTCTCAAGGTTCTTTCAGGCTCGGGATCAAAAGGTGCGAGTGGTTCGTCCTTTCTATTCCTTTGCATGCAAAACCTGTTGCTTGAAACGGCACAAGAAACTCAACAAAAAATTAAACCGGAATAGATAATAAGTAATCATTCAAAAAGAAATCAGTCAATAATTAGCCCCCGGCAACGGCGCCAAAAACTTGTTGCTCCCAAACGCACACGCAAGTATACGCGGTCGACAAGTAATAAAATGATAAGTAGAGTATCGTTCCCACGAGGACTATTCAGACTAACACTTAACAAACAATTTCTAACAACTATCCAGGGATCTTTTTCTTCAATGGTGAGAGTTTTAGTAACTAAAGAACAACAATTAAAATGATGGAAGTGTAGTCAAACAATGGTGCAAACCTTGGTTGTTAACAATATTAAGACGACGGTCCAGGGTATGAGTTACGAACAATCCACTTGAGTTTTCCAATTGATTCTACTTCTTAAATCCCGGGTTACTAACTGACAGAGTAAATATACCTGTGAAAACCTTTCGATTCTTCACAGTTTATGCAGGCTACTTCAATCCCTATATGTCTATGGGTTGAATCACATGCACGCATTAACGAATTCTGTAATTATTTAAACTAGGCGAGCAAGTATATGTCTATCCTACTCACAAATTGGTTCCCCGATGCCCGGGTTCACAAACTAGTCCTACGCTTTCTTATTACGTAATTAAATTTCCTTTTTCGAGTTCAATCTAAAAATCATAGATAATGCATAATTATCGAGCTCTAATAATTAAGCAAGTGAAATCAAGAAAGAATAAGCAACCCGTTATGGGATTCAATTAATGGGAATCAATCTTCAAACATCAGCTTTCGTGTAATACTCTAACCCTAGAATGTAAGAATTAGCCTCGCATATTCATCATCACAAGGCAATGAATTGATGAAATAATGATGTAAATGATTAAATAGATAAAAGATTAGGAATAAACCCTTGTTCAATGAAGTATGGTGCTCTCAAATTACTCCAAAGTCTGAACTTCTATCAAAAACTAAGTAAAATAGTATTTATAGGGTTTACAAAGGCCTGGTAATAAGTTACACCTAAGCCTAGATGAAATAGGAAGTCAAAACACGCTCCAGGGGTGCTATAACTGGCGCCTAGTACCCCCGACCGTGCTTGGACAAGCAGAAGACTTCGAAAGTTGGGCGCTTTGGCTCTGCGCCGCATTGGATAACGCACCAGCAGTGGAGCGCTTTGGGAGGCGCGCCGTGTGGCTAACCGCGCCAGGCCAATTCCTGCTCCTCCTTGCTCCGCAACTCGCCTCGTGTCGTGCCTCCGTGTGCTCGATCCAATCCTCAATCACTTTCCAATCATTCCTTGCTCGATCATGCTCTTAAAAGCTCCATATGTACTGCATAACAACCTACATACACACGACCTAAAATCAGTGGAAAAACAACATCCATAAACTAGAAAATGGGCGAATAAAAAGCTCAAACATAAGGAAATATTAAGGAAACAATGGCATAAAATGCCAAACATTAGTTAGGACCAAACTTATAACGTACACCCCTAATGTCCTTTAATCCGGTCTGACCAGTGATAGTTGACCACCAGATAAGCCTCGTTGATGATAAATTGGAATCACCCTCCACTCCAAGATCTATCGTGTCACACTCGCGAAGACCAACAGGCATCGCCCCCTCGGTGGCTACATTTTCCAGGTCCTCAAAACGAAAAACACGAGGACCTCGGCCACCATCTTAGGGAACCTCTTCCCTTATCTCTTCATCATCATCTTCTTCTTCTTCTTCTTCTTCTTCTTCTTCTTCTTCTTTTTCCTCTTCTTCACCCACTTTTCTTTTCCCTTTGTCTACACGGGAAGGAGCCGCCTTCACCCTGTCATCAACTCGGGGACTCCTCTCCGTAGTACGGGCAGCTTCTTCCTCAACCTTTCTCTTATCACTCCGAAGATAAGGTTTTCGGACAAGGGGCTCATTGGTTTGATCATTGGCTTCAACCTCGGTGTCCGAAAGATCAATCACCACCATGTCTAAACCTTCTCCCCGTGCAAACTCAGGGACTTCGGTAGCGACTTTGGTACTCTCTCCTGCAGGCTCTAGTGCATTGGCTTTGGGTGAAGATTCACCTCCAGCAGTTGAGGGTTGCCTGGCAGCAACGGAAGCCTTACGAACAGACTTCTTCTGTGCCCCGCCTTCACTTAGCTCTTCTTCTTCCTCTTCAGAGAACCAAGGCTACTGGATAAGAGCTCCTCGCCACCTTCCCTACCTCGAAGTGCCTCCACTGAAGCAAGTAAAGATGCGACTTCAGCATCGGGGTCAGCAGTAGACCCAGAAGGCACGGCCTGAGGAGGAGGAGCAGGGAAAACGTCCCCCTGAGTACCTAGACCTACAAAAGGCAAAACAGATCAGACACAACGGAAATACAAAGGAATGGAATGGCTATAATAACAGAAAATTCTCACCGTGAGTTTTCACAGTCAAACTCTTCTGTGTAGCAAAATACGCCCATTCTATCTTCTCAGGAGGGAATTCCTCCAAAATCGCCTCAACCCACGTCGTCAGCTCATCGACTGATATGAGCTCGTCGTAGAGTTGCTTGGCGGATGTGAAGAAAAACTAGAGGAATAAGCGAAACGAGGAGAAAAGAAAAAACACGAAAAAATTACAAGAAGACTCAAGACTTACGCTTCTTGTTCCAGACTTCAGGAAGGAAAGTCTTAGAGTTGAAGGTCAGGGTCGTGGTGCGCACAAACACATACCGGTGTAACCAACCCCAGTCGCTTGTGTCTTCGGAGCTGCGCACCAAACCCTTGCTCCCGCGCATCCTGGCGTTTACAAAACCGTCTTTGGAAATTTGTATACTGTACTGAAAAATAAAATGTTTATATTAAAAAACTTGATCGGTTTTCGCCGCAAACCAATCCATGAGTGTAACCGTTCTATACACACTGGGGCACAGCTGCCCCCAAGAAGAGCAAATACTCCCTGCAGAGCCTCTCAAGCATAGGGTGAGAGGTAGTTTACATCCAACTGTAAAAGGATAGGTGCACCCAGCCCTATGCGAAGTGATATTCTCCGCTTCAGATACCGGCAAGAGGGGGATACTCTTGTCCCAGTTGCAGTTTATTCTAACTCGTCGGATCAGCTCCGATGTGATCCCAGACTTAAACCTATACGCCGGCCAAACGCGTATATCTTCATGGTTGTTGAAAGCTTTGACGTTACAATCCTTCTCTAATTCACCTCACTTTTTGGGGACAATCTCTGCAGCAGTAGCCTGAGTAGCCCTAGGTCTGGGGGTGGCAGCCGAAGAACTACCACCTGCATCCACATTTTGGCTTTTTCTGGCTCTTGAAGACATAATTGAGGAGCTTGCAAGAAAAGTTGAAAGGTGTTCAAAGAATTTTCAAGATTCAACGGAAAGAAAATGAAAGCAAGTGAAAAGATTTCTCACTCAGCAAACCCCTATTTATAAGAGCAAAAATCCGGCCCATCAAGTTTCCTCGAGACACGTGGAGATTATCCGAGAGGCCACGATCAGATCCAACCATCAAAAGAAGAAGTAGGTTTCACCAACTTCTACAGTATCATCATTACCCTGAAGTGCAGCGGTCACCTCGCGATCAACAGTCGACGTGTGCACGTGATTGAGGCGGTTAAAATCATTATTTTTACCCTTAGAACGCGCAGTAGTCACTTCAGAGCGGACTGCAGACGTGCAGGCATACCAGCTGCAGTTACTTTTTTATACGACGCATTTAATGCGCACGTCATAGGGATTTGTCATGTAACTAATGAGATACGTACGTCACTCAAGCCTCATCATACAAAGATTGGATTTTGCAAAGTGGACATTCCCGCCAAAATTCACATCCACTCCTCGAGCAGATACTCTGCTCGAGAAGTGCGGGGACTATCTGTATTGGATAAAAGCTGACGTTGTCTAGAAGGTGACACGTGTCCGCCACGTGGCACGGGTAGAAGTTCTACCGGGCAGACAACTAGCCAGACAGTTACCACGAACAGACTCAAAGGAGCTACGTAACGCCTCGTCAGTCAACACGATCTGAATGAGCAATTATTAACCTGATCATGGGCGATCACTCAATGACTGGTCTTAAAGGCAATAATTACAACCCAGCGGTTACGTATCCAACGGATACGTGCCCAGCGGTTACAAAACCCAACGGACGCCTATCAGACCTATAAATAGCATTCTTTCTAAGCCATTGTAATATAACTTTACTTCTTGTCTACAACATCAATTAGAATACTTTCTCGCTCTTGCTCAAATACTGTTCTTTGCTTGCATTTGTTAAAAACTTGGTTCTCTAGTCTACTAGTGTGATCAGTGACGAAGGAATCTCACCGGGGTCTAGTGATCCAACACGGTTACTTCCATCTATTTTTATTACGCTTTAATTTTATTCAGTCTTGGCTACATACTATTTTCTTGTTCACGAGTATCATTGGTAATCCCACAGTTATCGCAACTCCTCATTTGAACTCTTAATCTAAACTATTGATCGTGACTCCGCAAATACAAATTTAATTATTAATTGGCCTAAAATCGGATCTAGGTTAAATAATTATATTACATGAATACCAGTTCGAAAAGTTTACAATCCTTATCTGTGTGAGCTTCTATTTGTTATTGTTCTAAATTCAACCTCGCAGTACCAAACAATCACTTAGTTGACAAATTTTTCACTTTTAGTGATTCTTAAAAACAAAAAAGGTTCCAAATAATATTTCCATTGATTCTATAGTAGGGCTTTCAAAAATTGACAAACCCAATAAAAAAGTACAAATCATTTGAGTTCTGGTGTACTAGTGGCCATGGGCGGATCCAGGATTTAAGGGTACCAAGTGCCAAAATTAATAAGAGCGTCGGTGGCTGGGCGTTAGGAGCAGAGCCCAAAAATTATACAAGGGGACTCAAATAAGTACTAATGTCATATATAGGATTTAAACTAATACTCTAAAGCAATTCTTGAAATATCTTTATCAGTTTAATATAACTTTGCCTTACGTCAAGGGGTTAAAAATTGTAACTACACCACAAATATTTACTTTGTTACTCTATTTACGTAGTCTAATTTTTTGACATGGTGAGCTTTGGCAGACTAAAAGGCAGAGAGATGGTCGGAAGCATGTATTTTTTTTGTTTAACCATTTTTAGACATGATTTAACTGAAATTTAAAAAAAAAATGAGTTCGAAGTTGAAAAGGGCAATTGAAATTTAAAATTGTGGTTATAAAAAATTCAAATATTTAAAATAATATCTATGAACAAACTATGTATTTACGTTTTACTAATTACAAAATAATAATAATAATAAAAAGTACAACAAGGCAACTAATTTAAAAGAAAGGAATCCCTGATTCCCTGAACATTGAAATTGTATAAGTGTGTGCTCTTGGAATATTCGAACCTAAGATACTAGCATCAAAACCTTTGACCCACAACCAGTAGCACCATGAAGCATTTAGTTATAATGGGTGTCACTTTAAGCTCTTTATATTTTTCTTCCGTATATATTCATATATGTATATATATACACACACTGGTGCAGCACCTGCTACCCTATATGTAGATTCGCCCCTACTAGTGGCGGACCACCACCAGAAGTCCATAACTGTGTTATACCAATACAATTACATAAATTTTCATAATTAGTTCTTTAGGTTTAGGAACATATATGATCATGAAGGGAGATCTAGAAAATATTTTCATAGTTTGCTTTTCTAATGTCAGATGCTGAAGCTCTAGGTAAAGAGCAATTTAAAGTCCTTAACGTGGGTCCCTGTTCATTAGACATTTTAATAGATACATAATTTTCTATGAGTCCAAAGTTGAAAGTGTAGAGAACTAACTATAGTAATTTTTTGGCTTGATGAAAGAAAGAAATAAAGGTTACAAAAGTTTTCTTAGTCCATCGGGACTTCTTTGGGCAATGGAAAGAAACGCAGCCTTGCTGCCAATAGAAAAAGGAGAAAAGTTGTCATTTTCTCTTTGGTTCCAAGAGAAAAGTAACTACTTCCTCTATCCTATTTTGTTTGTCATACTTTCTTTATTAGTCCGTTCCAAAAAGACTGTCATACTTCTAAATTTAAAAACAATTCAACTCTAAACTTACTTTTTGACTCGTTTATAGCCACACAAATATCTATGGCTCATTTTATACCACAAGTTTCAAAAGTCTTCCTTTCTTCATTAAACTTTGTGCCAAGTCAAACTACGACAAATAAAATGGGACGGAGGGAGTACTTCTTAGCTATTTGAGAGGTTTGGTAGATCGAGTATTCTTCAACCCCAAACTTTTATTCAACTAGTGTAATTTTTCAAGGTAAACTTTGTACTCTTTTAGTTTTATTTTGTAATTTGCGAAACATGAATATTAATTCTTGAAATGTCAATTTTTTAGGCTTTCATTCAATTGATTAAAGTAAATTATTTTTCCACTAATCCTTGACCCCATCCCATAATTCTACAATGAATTCTTTCTCAAAAATTTGTGAAATTGAAGAACCTTGAGAGATGATAGGGTTCTTGAGTTTGAACTCAACAATGGAGTAAAAAGAGGACTTGAAAATGTTAATAGGGTCGTATTGACTTGATTTTTAAACCTATGCACTCGTGGGTGAGTAGTTAATATTGTATTGAGTTCGAATTCGGAATCCGAGGTGGGCCTGGGCCTAAAAAATGGGAGTTTTCACCCTCCTAACCTATTTTAACGCTCTAATTATGATTTTGAATAGTGTGATTGGATTGGATTTCGTCTTGGTGACCTTTTGAGACTTACTCGGCCGTAGTACTTGGACCGCATTTGATGTAAGTGAGACTTGACCTCTATTTTGTTCGCTTTTCTTAAAGGTCATGATTGAACTCACATAATTTGTAGTACGAGCTTTCTAAAGGACTAGTTTGTTTTGGGACAAGCGCATACTCATTGTGTTGTCCTAAATCAGGATAGGTCAACAAATCGAATTTGTATTGGATCTAACTGGTAATTTTCTTGTATCGAAATACTATTCGGGCTCAATCGAATTCGGACTACATGAAAACTTTGAAAAGTAACGAGGCATGAAATAAAATAAACGATGCTTAAGAATATAATCGAGGCAAGAAAATAAAATTGAATGACAAAATGAGGAAACGAGTAAGAGATAAAGTTGAGTATTGTATTGATCGTGTCCTGTTGTTTACAAATGAGCCCTATTTATAGTCAGAAGAAAGAATGACGTTGTAAATGTCATAATGGTGCCATTATGGCCATTACTCTATGTTCAATCCTGATTGACCCACGATCTTTCTCTTAAATGCTAGAGCAACGGTCGACGGTTACAAAGATTGGCCCTCGTCTCCCGAGGTGTGGCGTCCGGTCGAGGTTTTCTCCGAGCTCAGTGCTTCGAGTTCACTCCTCCTCATTTCCTAAGGCAATTTTGGGGAATGGAACCATGTACTCTTTTCTCGGGAGTTCGTCTCGTGGCGCAGTCTTCGTATTAGACCTCGAGGCTTTGTTTGGGACCTCGGTGACTTTTCAACCAATACAGATAGTCCCCCCACCCTTTGGATATTTTCTAGGATTTTCCGAGGGGTGGAATTGAGTTTAAGTGAGAGAATGACATGGCGCATTTTCTGCCAGGAAATTTGAAAAAGCGGACGTCGTTTCAATGCCTCTTTCCTTGCACGTGGCTCAGTTTCGATCGGCTATGTCTTTTTGTTTGATCTTCCCAAGGTAACCGCCATCATTACATCTTGATCCACTTGTGCTCTGCTATAAATAGGCCATTTTTGTTGTTATCTTCATCATTTCGCAATTCCCTTTCAAGAGCTTTTCATATTTCTTTCCCCCTTTCAGATTTTTAGAACTTCACAATGTCTTCTCCATCCCATCGTAAAAATGTTATTGATGCTTCAACTGAGGACTTGTTAGACTCTTTGCCCTCGGCAACTTCTTCCCACTCGGAAAACAATCGTAGCGTGGCTAGCCAGGATCCATTCATCTGCGATGATGAGGTGGTGGCTGAAGGGGCCATGGATGATGATGAGGTAGTTGAGACCTCCCCCCCCCCCCCCCCGAAGAGAAAAAAGAAGAAACAAGTTTACTAGGGGGACCTTTGATATGGGGCAAATCGAGCTAAGACACTAACCATCAAGAGCCAAGCTTGAGAGCACAAGGAAAGCAAGTCAAGGGCCCCGGAAGCGACTTGAAGATCATGCATCGGAGCACCAAGGAAGGAGGAGCGCTCAACACAGCAAGGTGGAGCGCCTAAACCCAAGCACAGCCAGGCGGAGCGCCTAGACACCAGGCGGAGCGCCCAACGCTGAAGCTTGCTTGATTTTTGGTATGAAGTTCCTATTTTTCCCTTAAGTGGCTTATATGTCTTAACCCAACCCATGGGCATTTTAGTCATTTCACATTGTCTTAAGAAAGACTATAAATAGGAACCTTAGCCATTTTCATTTATTAGTGAGACGTTATTAAATCTTGTAAAGAGAAGAATTGGAAGAGAGGCTTTGCCTTCTTTGTTGAAGCGCGAGGCTTCACGTATCTCGTTAACTTGGAATCCACGGGGATCATCCTAGCATGATCCTTTGATTGGTTCGAGTCTCTTTTCCTCCTTGAATCATAACATATGTGAATTTGATTCCTTCTTTCTTCTCATTTCTTGTCTTCCCAATCTATATTTCTTGTTATCCCTTTAATTGCTTCCGCTCATATAGTTTATTTACTTCCACGTGTTTTATCCCTTATCAGTTGGTATCAGAGTAAGGCTCGGGTTATGTTCTTACAAATCCCCGTTCCTTGTTCATCGTGTTAGTAACGTGTTGTTAATGTTCTTGTTGTTCTTGAAAAGAAGAAAATAAAAAAATTGAAAAAAATTTGGTAGATCAGGTTGTATTTGAATCCCCAAGTATAAAAAAGTATTGGGGTTTGTTCTAAATTGTATCCCTGTCGTTTTGATACCCATATATCACGTTTTGGTGTTACGAATCAAAAATTCAAAAATCAAAATCTAAAAGTTTGAAACTTTCTTGAAAACGCTTCAATCTCAAATCGGAGCTTGTTGTTGTTTGTTTGGAGTTGAAAACCATTGGGGATTGGTTATAATAGTTGTATACACCTTTAGGTATCGTTGATTTTGTGTATCGGGTTGAAATCGATCGAAAAAGTTGGCCAAAATCACCAAAAACTGTTGTGAAAAACTGCTGAATCGCGCCTTAGGCGGAGCGCCTAAAGGTAGGAAGACCGCCCAACTTTTGGGCAGCAAGTCAGCCAGGCGGAGCGCCTGCCAGTCAGGCGGAGCGCCTCCCACAACTGGGCGGAGCGCCTCCCCCTCTGGGCGGAGCACCCACCTCTGAAACGGTTCCGCGAGTTTCCGTTTCGTCATTTTTTGTGTTTCCTTTGCTTCCTAACTTCTTGGTTAGTGTTTTTAGGGTAATTGGCCTACTCCATTGACACTAACTATTGAGCATATTAGGACACTCGTGCGTAGAGGAGATTATAACTCAAAGAAGAGACGTAGAACTTTCTTTGGCCTCAAGTGCGCACTTTAAATAGCCGTCCATCCATCGAGTCACAATAACTCCATTCCGAACCAATACTTGGACAAACTAGTTAGTGATCTTACCATCGTGGTTCCTAAAAGGTAGAGGTGGCAAACGGGCGGATTGGGTTGGATACGGGCGGGTTCAAAATGGGTTATGCAAAAATGGATAAAATATCCGAGCAGCCCATATTAAATATGGATATAAAATGGATTAACCAATTGATAATATGGATATCCATATTATCCATTTATCCATATTATCCATTGCTTCTTGAATATGGTATATTTTGGCTTCTTCTCCAACTACATACAGTACATCATTATGCACAGGAGGAGATGTAATACTCTGTTTTCTTAGATATTTCTTTTATAGGAAGAAGATCTACCAAAGTATGAACACTTTTTGCTTTGTATTATAGAGTTGTTTCGTAAAGATTTTGAAATTAATTTAATATATATAGTTCATGAGCAACATTAGTTAGTCAAATACACCTAAAAAATTAGTTTATTTTTTTTTTTGCTCTAATATCCACATATTTTTTTTAATAATAATAATATATTTAATCATTATTTGCGTAAGAAATCAATTTTTTATTGTAGTCGAAGCTAAGCAAAGCACTGTTTTTTGTGCTTTTTAAATTTTACGCTCAATATTTGGGATATGGATTATTCATCATAAAACTTACACCCAGTTGAGTGCTACACTTTAACCTGTGAGGCTGTGACAAAAAAATGAGAAATACATAATAGAAAAGGAAAGGAAAAAAAGAAAAAGAAAAGATAGAAACAGGAGCTTAAATTTGTCTGGTATATATCTGCAATCTCAATAGCAGAGGTGCTGAAGTGCATTACTTCAGAGGACTAATTCCAAAAACTCTACCAAGTTTGTACCAGTTGAGTCATTAATGGTGATATTCATTTTCGACCCATGGGTTATCCATTTTTTGAGCAGATAATATGGGTTACTCCATATTTTACCCACTTTCAAATGAATCAGGTATCCAACCCATTTTTGAGTGGATAATATGGGTGGATACTTGCATATGTTATCCAGTTTGCCACCTCTACTAAAAGGTAACGGGCATCATTGGGTGGGGGTTTGGGAGTGTGAATCCTAAAAAGAAAAGTGAGGGAGTGCAAGTGAGGTTGTTTAAACTAACCTTTGTGCTTTCTTAAGATGTCTTTTGCAGGTACAAAGAGCTATAAGAGAGGTTTGGATGGATATGGGGATGGATTGGAGGATGAAAGGTTTTACCATACTCCTACTACTAGGAGAAGATCGTATAGATACCTTGATGAGAGCAACGAAACTCGTGATGTTGCAACAAGGTATGAGACTTCTTCCTGAACTTTCAATTACGATAGTTATGTTGGAAGGGTGATGGGAAGTGGGAGCTACTATAGTGGTGTTGCTAGTAGCGGAGAAATAAGGAAGTACCCATCTCATGGTAGTACCTCAAGTGAGACTACTAATAGTGGGAAGTTTAAGGGACATTACTACGATGAGCTCTTAAGAAGAAGAGAATGGTATCAATTCGTAGTGAGTCTTAATGAGAATCGTAGGTATGTGGTTCAAGTGGATGAAGGTGAAGCAAGTTGGATTGGTCCTCTTGTGGTGAGAAGGTTGGGAATACCTTGTGTTGATGGAATGGATAGGGTAGTTATTTTGCAAAGGAACTTCGAAGAAGAAGTTGAGTGCCAAATGGGTCCTTTAGTGGGATGTGATGTTATGTTGGGAAAGCATTGGCTTCTCCGTAGATACTTCAAGTTCAAAAAAGGCCTTGGTGCCTATCATGTTAAAGCACAAGGAAAGTTACAGTTCCTCCTTCCTCAGAAAGAAGTACAAGTAAGAGAGCCCACGAACAAGAGAAATAATGGGACACTATTGAGGAGAAGTCCTATGATTGAAAGAAGGCAAAATACATACTTTGACACCTTAACTTGTCCCGAAAATACAGTTACACACCTTAACTTTGCGGGCAACCTATGATCCCCCTTAACACGTTCGAAATGATATTTATACAAACCTTAGGGGTGACGTGGCAAAGGTTATCTTTAAAAGCGAGTGACTATCAAAAATAAGGGTTAAAGACTAATAAAAATGTACACATGTCAATTTCTAATTGGAAGTTGCATAGCTAATTATACATAATTATTTGTAGACCCTCTAATTTACTTTTTCTTTTCTTTCTTTTTCTTTTTCCATTTCTTTCTCCAAACATCTCACTCATCATCTTTGTTTCTTTGGTTCTCCACCCCAAGAACAAAATAAAAAAATGCAGCCACCATTTTTTAATAAAATTAGGCTTTCTCCACCATTTTTGAACAAAATAAAAACCACAGCCACCATTTTTGATACATATATAAAGCAAAATACAATTAGATCTATAAACAAAAGAAAACCTCTATTATCGGAAAACCTTCTCCTTGCCGGAGAAAATGGAGTCCCGAAAAACTAGTGACAACCACCAATTTTGCACCACCCATAATTACCACTAGCAGAAACCTCCAGTTTAACGTTTGCATAACTACCAATAACCATTTAAATGCCCCAAACTTAGCGTAGCAACAAAAAGGGAAAAAAGGAAATTGGAGATCGGTAGTCAGATGAAGAACATGGAGTGAATGAAAGTTATTCGTTGTTGAGATTGGTGTTCACATTAGGGTATATTGGCAATGGCGGGAGTAATGAAGAAGGGGTCAATGTGGGTAATGGGGAGGCAGAAGGGTAATGGGGTGATTTTTTAGAGTTTTTCTATTTTTTTTTTTGTTTTATTTTATTTGGATAGCATTAAAGAAGTTTAAAGAAAGGATAAAATTAAATGCAGAAAAAAATGAGTAAAATTAATTTATAATTGATGTGTCACCACGTGGCAAAGCCATAAAGAGAGTGTTGAACACCTTCCGTAGTGCAACTGCTTATATATGAAAGTAGTGTGTATAAATATCACTTCGAACATGTTAAGGGGGGTCTTAGGTCGCCCGCAAAGTTAAGGTGTGTAACTGTGTTTTCAGGACAAGTTAAGGTACTAAAGTATGTATTTTGCCATTGAAAGAATGCAATCAAGAAGTCTTACAAACACAAGAGGAGGTTGGGAAAAATGCAAGTGAAGGGTTGACAATTGTCAACAAGGTGAACCCAAAACCACAAGTTTCAAAGCCAAGTGGTTCACCAACGAAGAAGAAGGAGATATCAAGTGATGAGTCTCCAAGTCCTAGATTTCGGGTTGATGTAAAGAGTCCACCTACTCCGGCTATGGGTATTCTTTGGCCTCGTCCCAACTCGCCCAAATATGAGATACAAAAGATAGAGAGGAGTAAGTGAGCAACCGTTGACAACTCTCGAGTAGAAAAAGGAGAGGTTGTGTTGAGTGATGTGAGTGTGTTTTCACCACCTGAATCTACACCCAATCTTGGAAAAAAATGAGGGAAAAGAGAGGAAAAAAGAATCAAGTTGAGAGTTAGGGCATCCCTTTTCTAACCTTAACCATTTATCTTTTTCTTCTATTTGTTCGAATTCTTGTGTAGGAATTCTTGGAGGCAAATCGATGGAGCCTCAATCATGTTCCAAGGAGGAAAGGCAAGGTGAAGGAGATTCCAAGTGTGAGCTACAAGGTGAAGGAACTACTCATGATACTTCAAGTACATTGAATGAGCCCGGATGCAACTCAAATGTAAGTGATAGTTCTTCTCCCCTTAAGCATGATATTTCCTTGTCTTGTGATGTTGTTTGTGAAAACTCTATGCTAGTTGATGATTTGTATGAATACAATGTGTTTGCAACTAGTGTAGAGCCGATTGGTCAACTTGTGAGTGAATGTGAACCACTAGTTGAGAGGGTTGAAAAGCCACATCATGATGTGTGCTCGGTTTTCATTGAACCTCTCTTTAGTGAGGATATTGTGGTTGACCTTCCTAGTGAGCCTTGTCATGACACCCCACCTATATTTGATAAAGGAGAAGATGAATTGCATGAATATCATATTCTTCCCTTTGATTGGTTAATTGATAGTGGTGGTCTCATGTGTTGTAGTGAGGGTAATCGTGACCTTGAGGAGTCTCTATTACATGAGATGGATTGAATTGTGTTCGATACCTCCTCAAGTGTAGATGTTGTCTCTAGTTTGAGAACGTCACCTTTGCTTGCTAATGAGCTTGAGAAGTGTGCCTATACTAATCCTTTGCATGAGGGCAACTTTAATGGAAATGGTGATTTTTATCAAACTAGAGTAGAGTTTGAGTTTGAACCTCCATGGATAGGAATGCTTAACTCTATAGATAATCCATTGTTTGAGACATCCCTTGGGAGTTTGTCTAGTGAGGAGGATTGTCTTGGGGGTGAATTTGGAGGTGAGGAGGTACCTGTCGGTGTGTGCTTGAGTGCTTCTAAGAAGGGGAGTGGAGTATTTGATGTTAGTTGTCGGTTCAACTATTTTGCTTACTCCATCCCACATGTTGATCACACCTTGAGTGTTGGGCATGCCAAAGCCATTGTGTCACATTGTGATAATATTAATTCGAAGGCTTGGTGTGTTGATCATAAGCTTAGGGGTCGTAGGGAATTTGGTTGCTACATTTTGCACGTTCCGTGCCCTAATGATCTCTTTGCTTGGTATGATTGTGAGTGCTTGTTCTTGTTGAGCCAAGAATTTATTGTTTCCTTTGGGAACATACGCTTTTTAATGGGTATTTATGCTTGGCTCTATCACAAGAGTGCTTTTTCCACACCATTTGCACTTATTCTTGTTAAGCTAACCTACTTGTGAAGTAGGAAACTTGTTTGCGCTTGTTTTGAATGTAGGCTTGATGGTTTGATTTCGAGGACGAAATCCTTTCAAGAAGGGGAGGATGATACGGGGCAAATCGAGCTAAGACACTAACCATCAAGAGCCAAGCTTGAGAGCACAAGGAAAGCAAGTCAAGGGCTCCGGAGGCGATTTGAAGATAATACATCGGAGCGCCAAGGAAGGAGGAGCGCTCAGCATAGCTAGGCGAAGCACGTAAAGCTAGGCGGAGTGCCTAAACCTAAGCACAGCCAGGCAGAGCGCCTAGACACCAGGCGGAGCGCCCAACGCTGAAGCTTGCAATTCCTATTTTTCCCTTAAGTGGCTTATATGTCTTAACCTAACCCATGGGCATTTTAGTCATTTTACATTGTCTTAAGAAAGACTATAAATAGGAACCTTAGCCATTTTTATTTATTAGTGAGACATTATTGAATCTTGTAGAGAGAAGAATTGGAAGAGAGGCTTTGCCTTCTTTGTTTAAGCCCGAGGCTTCATGTATCTCATTAACTTGGAATCCACGGGGATCATCCTAGCATGATCCTTTGATTGGTTCGAGTCTCTTTTCCCCCTTGAATCAACTAACGTATGTGAGATTCCTTCTTTCTTCTCATTTCTTGTCTTCCCAATCTATATTTCTTGTTATCCCTTTAATTGCTTCCGCTCGTATAGTTTGTTTACTTCCGTGTGTTTTACCCCTTATCAACCTTGAACCTCAGTGGGTCATACCAAATTGGTTTGACTCAAGTAAAGATTTTAGAATGAGGGGGCAATCGGCCTCTGACATTAGGTGGAAAAGAAACCTCCCCATTCAACTTTCTCCGAGCCTGGCTTCGGAGGAGCACATAGCTTCGATCCGAGAGAAATGTGGTTGGAGCCTTGAGGTCACAATCTTGATTCCCACCCCCGAACAATGTATATGTGATAGTGTTCCGGGGCGATCCTTCGTTTACACTTACCCGTTTTTGATTTTTTTCTCTCTTCCGCTTCATTCCATAGCAAATACCTTTTGCCGGACGCACAATGTCTGCTTGGCCCAGCTTGGCCCCAATATTTGGAGGGTTGTCCAGTGTTTCGACTACATTAGTCGCAAAGCTGGGGTCACATTTGGGTATGACCACTTAATTTCTTTATTTTCTCCATCCCTGCACAAGGATGGGGTTGTGCAATTGAACAAGTGGGGTCAGTTTTCCCTCATCACTAAGAGCGACGACACCGAGGACTGAAATTGGTGTGACTGGTTTGTTCTTCTTCCCGCCTCTTCTCTTTCAACCGAGCCCGACTTTCCTGAGGCGTAGAACAGGACTCCAAGGAGACCCCCAATTAATCCTTCCCAGGATTTGGAGGCCTGGGTGCAAGCTATTATTAGCGCCGAGAGGAGATTAGATAGGGATTGGACGGTTTTAGCCGCTTGTGCAGAAAATGGGTGGTCGGGCAAACATCTGGGTTAGTATGCTCCCAATTAAATCATTTTATTTTCTCGATGCGTCTGTTGCAACTCTTACTCAGGCCCCAAGAGGTACTTCTTTCTTCTTTTTGTAATTTTCTCTTTTGCTTTCCCACTCGAGTAAACTGTTTCTTCCTTTTCAGGTTTGAAGAGAAAAGGCGATACGCCTAAGAAGCCAACCAAGGCTAAAGTTCCTCGGGTTGAATCAACTAAGGCTCCCCGACGAAGGTTGATAGACGAACCAGATGTTGTGCTGGTTTAAAGCGTGGTTAAGGGGAAGGTCGTGAAGGAGCCAAGTCGAGTGGTCGATGAGGTTCGCGAGGGCTTGGAGTTTAGCGAGGCGGGACCTTCCGAGAAGGCTAACAGACCCGTCGAGGCTACATCGCCTGCGAGACATGCGAGTGCTAATCCGCCTCGAGCTAAGACGAAACTCTCTCAAGGGATCAGATGAATCCCAGTTCCAATAGATGTGTGCATATTGGATGATAACATGGGGGTCGCCATTAGCTACAAAGGTTTGCTTGGTCCTTTAGAAAACGATCGCCTGAAGAATATCCCTTCAGATGATTTGATGGCTTATTCGGCTCAGCACGCGATTCACGTGAGATTTTACTCTGCTCTTTTTTTTTTATCTTAAGAGTTTTCCTCGTCTTTGTCCTTTTCCCTTTGATCGTAGGGCTATGTCTACGCCATGAAGGCAGCTGAAGTGGAAGCTCAGTGAGCAACGCACCTTCGCCGGATTGGGGACGAGTGGGATCGTCGGAGGAACGCACTAGAGGCTCGCGTGGATGAGCTTGACGAGCAGCTCACTAGCTCGGAGGCTAACTTGGGTCGATCTCAGAGGGAGGTCGAACAGCTTGGTGCTGATCTTTCTCAGGCTCGTGGTGAAGTGGCAATCCTTTTGGCCAAGAGGAGCTCCGAGGAGGAGAATCATCAAGCTGAGCTTCGGAAGCAGGCCGATGCAGCCGACGTAGTGCTTAAGAGCTTGACCAATCAGTTTGAAGAGAAAACTTCAGTACTTACCTCGAATGTTGATGCAACCCAAATTGCATCGAGACCATTCACTCGAAGTCAAGCCAAGGATATACAAGACGCTCACCTACACTTGGTTTGGAGAGGCGTGGATGAGACGAGCTCGGGGAAAGACTTAAAGGCAATGCATTGGAGCTCATTCCATGTGGAAACCGGGCAGGAAACAGTGCAAGAAGCAGGGGAGCAAAACAGGGCAAAAACAGGGGAAGCCTGCTGAGCTTACTGCCTAAGACTGGAAACTTGCTCTTCGCGATCGCGTCCATCACTCACGCGATCGCGATGACCATTTCTTTTGCCTGCGCGATCGCGCCAAGACTCGCGCTATCGCGACCTTCTGCATTTTAGTGTTCCACGCGATCGCGTATAACCCTGCGCGATCGCGAAGAACACTCGAGTAGCAGCGGACCAGAATGCTAGGAAACATTGTAATGAGGTGCTATAAATGCCCTCTTTCATCATTTATTGTTATTACCTCACTTTGAACACAAAACACATTGAATGAGCATAGCTCTTGACATTGTAACTCTTTTGGCTTGAAATCAATTGGATGAATCCAAGTTGCTCTTCAATCCATCTTCGATCATTCTATTTGCTTGAGCCTCGTGTCTCTTGAGGATAGTTGCTTAGCGTAGGTGATTCTTACCAATCGCTCGGGGTGTAACGGAACAAGTTCTTCGTTGCTACTCGACTTTAGTGTGAGTCTCGTCTCGTTTCTTATCTTTTATCGCTTTCGTATTTTCGATTGCATCAGTTGGTATCAGAGCAAGGCTAGGGTTGCGTTCTTACGAGCCCTCGTCCTACTCTTCGTGCTTGTCATCTTTGTTCCGCATTTATTTTCGTGTTCTTGTTCTTGTTATATTGAAAAAGAAGAAAAAAATTCAAAAACTTGAAAACCCAAAAATTTGAAGGAAATCGCTTGTTGTTACGATTTTGTTGGTTTTGATTATCGGGGATTGTTTGTTTACGTGAACCCGACAATTGGGTACCAACAAAACGCGTTTTGGAGTTGAAAATCAAAAGTTCAAAAAATTGAACCCTAGGTTGGGTATTTTGCAAAATTTGCCAAAACTTGCTTGATGTTATGATGTCGTGAATGTTTGGTATCGGGGATTGTTCACAATAGTTTTCCCGTTGTTTTGATACCAACATAACATCATTTGGAGTATTGTAGTGAAAATCAAAAATTTGGTTCTTGAAGGTTTTGGAAATATTGAAGAACTTGTCAAAAATCTTTGAAAAAAAAAAACAAGTTGTTTGATGGTTGTTTTGGTGTATGAACTATTGGGGAATGTTTGTTCCAGCTGAAAAACATCTTTGGAAAGCTTGAAAACTGAAATACATTGCATTTGGGTTGTTGTTGTGCCAAAACTGCTGTGTTTCTGTCGAAATTCTGGTTCAGCTGAACAAACCTGCGCGATCGCGCAAGGTCCCGCGCTATCGCGCCATTTCTGAAATTTTGTTCAACGCGATCGCGCCCAACCACACGCGATCGCGAAGGGTACTTATTTCCAGAATTTCCTGAAGCTGGACAGAACGTTCGCAAAAGGTGTCGTAACAGTTTCCAACCACCAAAACTCCCATAGCATCATCAAATATGGTGAGTTTCTAGATCACAAACCAAAATCCGTCCAATTCCGAATCCGTTTAGCGGCGATTCGATCTTTGAACATTTGATCGCGCCACTTCCGGTTAGTACTTTGAGGGTAACACTTCTACCCAATTAGTACTAATCCCTTGTGCGAATAGGATACTCGTGCCTAGAAGGAGAGTAGAGTTCAAAGAAGATTCGTAGTTAATTGTTTGGTTCAAGTGCGCACCAAATAGCTTAGCGTTAATCGAGTCCCATTGAATCCACTCTTCCCGAAGAGCAATTGGTTCTTGTATTTTGGTTTGATCATTGAGGAGGTTGCGCAACTACGAGGAGGCCGTTGATTTCAAGTTTGTGTGAATCTAACCCCAAGCTTGAGTGAACCCGAGCGACAACCAAAAGTGAGGGAGTGAGTGAGGACTTTTACTCTAATCTTCCTTTCTTGTTTTTTTGATTGTTGTAGGTACATGGCGGAGGAGAAAGCAAAGAATACCATTGAGGTTCCAACCGACGTCTTGGCTAACTTGTTAGCCGAGGTGAAGGCACTAAACCTTAAAATGGAGGCTCTTGAAAAGGAGAGGACCCCGAGTGTCCAAAAGGACCCCAATGAAGGCACTAGTGATGATTCCATCATGAAGCCGGATCATTATGCGGAGCTAGTTCGTCGACAACGGTTGAGGGATGAGGCTCTTGCTAGAGAAAGAATGTTGGGCAATCCCCAACCCTTGGGCAATCCCCAAGGAGATGTTCCATTCCTAAGGCCACGGAGAAACATTGCACCTCTTGAGCAAGTTGATGAAGCTCAAGAAGGGGAGGGCCTCGGACTTGATGATGATTACTTTGATGCTCCCTATCCAAATAGGAGGGCGATGAATGGAGGCCGAGGTATAGATAGAGGTCGTGGTCGAGGTCGAGGACCACCAAGAGCTTATATGGGAAGGAACTTGGGAAGGGAATATGAAGATGTTGATGACAACTATGGGGTTCAACCGGAACAACACCGTGGGGGTCGAGACGCTAATCTCAATAGTGTCAAGATCACTATCCCGCCTTTCAAGGGGACTAGTGATCCGGAAGCATTTCTTGAATGGAAGATCCAATTGGAGCGGGTCTTTGACACAAATGATATGACCGAGGAGAAGAAGGCCACTTATGCCATTTCATCATTTGAATCCTATGCCTCTACTTGGTGGGAATCCATCAAGCGATCAAGGAGAAGACTTGGGTTGCGGATGAACATCACTTGGGAAGAGTTGAAAGAAGTTATGAACAACAAGTACGTGACTCCCAAGTATCGACAAGAGCAACTCAAAAAGCTCTATGAATTGAAGCAAGGCTACAAGTCCGTTGATGAATATTTCAACGACTTTGAGAAAAACCGGATGGCTCTTGATATGGAAACGGAGGATGAAGAACAAGCTATCATCCGTTTCAAAAGTGGCTTGAGTAGGGAGATTGCTTCCCAATTGAGACTTCACATCTTCCACTCCTTGCAAGATGTTTGTGATGCCGCGGTTGAAGCCGAGAAATGGCTCAAAGAAGAAAAGGCTCCTCGCTATAGGAGTACTACCACCACCACTCCTTCAACTCGCACCAAAGAATGGAAGAGCCCATATGCTAGTGGAGCAAGTGGGAGCCGAGATGTAAAGAAGCCTTTTGAAAAGGCTACCCCGAAGAGCGACCACAAAGAAGTTGGAGGTACTTCTAAAACTACTTTAAATACTCCTTCTTCTTCTTCTTTCCAATGTCATAAATGCAAGGGTTATGGCCACTTTGCCAAAGAGTGTCCTACCCGGAAGACAATGATTGTGATGGATGATGGGTTGGTCTATGAGGGTGAAAGTGAGTCCGAGGGTGAAGTTGAGGAGGAGAGTGAGGAAGTTGAGGGTGAGGGTGAAGAGAGAGTGACGGAGGGGGATGATCCTAATATGTTCCTTGTGGTTCGCCGCATTTTGGGAACCATGGTGAGTGAAGAGAGGGAAGATGAACAAAGGGAAAACTTGTTCCATGCTCGGTGTAGAGTGAGGGGGCAAGTGTGTTCCATGATCATAGACTCGGGTAGTTGTGCGAATGTGGTGAGCCAATCCTTGGTCTCACAATTGAAATTGACTACCCAAAGGCACCCTAATCCCTACCGATTGCAATGGCTAAGTGAGTGTGGGGAATTGAGGGTAGTGAAGCAAGTCTTGATTAGATTCAAGATTGGGAACTATCAAGATGAACACATGTTTGACGTGGTGCCAATGCAAGCTTGCCATCTTTTGTTTGGAAGGCCTTGGCAATACGACAAACAAGTGGTTCATGATGGCCGGGCCAACACTTACACGGTGAAACATGAGGGAAAAAGGTTCGTGCTTACACCTTTGACCCCGAAACAAGTAGGTGAAGACTATCGGCGCATGAAAGAGTTGAGGGAAGCGGCTAAGGCCAAGTCCCCGATTGTGGCCAAATCTTTGGCCGAGACTCCACCATCTCCCACCGGTCGCATGTGTGCCATGATGCAACCGGGTGAGGTTTTGAGAGGTAATGATGGCACCAAGATGCTCATATGCCTAGTGCACAAAGGTATGGTTTTAAATTCCGAAAGTGATTATTTATCTAACCCTAACCCTTTGCCTAGTGCCATTGAAAATGTTTTGAAGGTTTATGAGGACATGTTCCCGGATGAGATGCCGGATGGATTGCCTCCCTTGAGGGGCATTGAACATCAAATTGACCTTGTCCCGGGATCTCAAATTCCCAACAAACCGGCATATAGGAGCAATCCCGAGGACACAAGGGAGCTACAAAAGCAAATTGATGAGTTGCTCACCAAGGGCTTGGTGAGGGAAAGCTTGAGCCCTTGTGCCGTGCCCGTGATCCTTGTTCCGAAGAAGGATGGCACTTGGAGGATGTGTGTGGATTGTCGAGCGGTCAACAAGATCACGGTAAAGTATCGACATCCCATACCTCGTTTGGATGATATGTTGGATGAGCTCAGTGGTTCTAGTGTCTTTTCTAAAATAGACCTTAGGTCCGGCTACCATCAAATCCGGATGAAACCCGGGGATGAGTGGAAAACCGCATTCAAGACCAAGTTTGGTCTATATGAATGGTTGGTGATGCCCTTCGGCCTCTCCAACGCACCTAGCACTTTCATGAGATTAATGAACCACGTGCTTAAGCCATTTATCAACAAATTCGTGGTCGTCTACTTTGATGACATATTGATTTATAGCAAGTCAATAGGCGACCATGTGGGCCACTTGAGTCAAGTGCTTGAAGTGCTACGAGCCGAAAAGCTCTATGCCAATTTTAAGAAGTGCGCCTTTTGTGTTGAAAAGGTTGTCTTTTTGGGCTTTGTCGTTAGTGTCAATGGTGTAGAAGTTGATGCATCCAAAGTTGACGCCATTAGAGATTGGCCTACTCCCACCACCGTTTCTCATGTGCGGAGTTTTCATGGCCTTGCTAGTTTCTATCGGCGCTTTGTTAGAGACTTTAGCACCATTGCCGCACCACTCACCGAGTTGGTGAAAAAGGACAAGTCCTTTGTTTGGGGAGAGCCGCAAGAGAAGGCTTTCCAAGAATTGAAAAGTAGGTTAAGTACCGCCCCATTGTTGCAATTGCCCGACTTCGGGAAGGCTTTTGAGGTAGAATGTGATGCCTCGGGGGTGGGTATTGGGGGTGTTCTCATGCAAGAAGGGAAACCCGTTGCCTACTTTAGTGAGAAGTTAAAGGGCGCAACCTTGAATTACTCTACGTATGACAAGGAGTTGTATGCCCTAGTGAGAGCTTTGGCCCATTGGCAACACTATCTTTGGCCTCGGGAATTCGTGATCAAGAGTGACCACGAGTCACTCAAACATCTAAGAGGCCAAGAAAAGTTGAACAAGAGACATGCCAAGTGGGTGGAATTTGTTGAGTCCTTTCCTTATGTAATTCATTACAAGAAGGGTAAGGACAACGTTGTGGCCGATGCGCTTTCAAGAAAATTCGCTCTTGCCACCACTCTCGCTTCTAGACTTGTGGGTTTTGAGAGTATCAAGTCATTGTACGCTCATGATCCAAAGCTCAAGAGCATTCATGATGCTCTAGTGAGTGGGAAAAGGGTGGAAAAATACCAATGGGTAGATGGCTACATTTTCAAGCATGGGCGAGTGTGTGTCCCCGAGTCCTCTTGGAGAGATGTGCTAGTGCAAGAAGCACATTGCGGGGGCTTGATGGGTCACTTTGGGGTGGACAAGACTATGGCCATACTTAAAGAGCAATTCCATTGGCCAAAAATGAGGCCTCTTGTGGAACGATTTTGCAATGCTTGCTTGGATTGCAAGAGGGCCAAGTCTAGATCCAACAACCAAGGACTATACACTCCTTTGCCCATCCCTACTAGTCCGTGGGTTGATCTTTCTATGGATTTTGTTATGGCTTTACCCCGGACTAGAGGAGGACACGATAGCATTTTTGTTGTCGTTGACCGATTCTCCAAAATGGCTCACTTCATTCCGTGCAAAAAGACTAATGATGCCCATCATGTAGCTTCCTTGTTTATTGATAATGTCTTGAAATTGCATGGGGTGCCTCGCACCATTGTTAGTGATAGGGACTCCAAGTTCCTTAGCCATTTTTGGAAATGTTTGTGGGGTGCTCTTGGCACCAAATTGCTCTTCTCCACGTCCCACCACCCTCAAACCGATGGGCAAACCGAGGTGGTGAACCGGACTTTGGGAGCTCTACTACGAGCTCTGACCAAAGGAAAGGCCGGGACTTGGATTGATAAGCTACCACTCATGGAGTTTGCATATAACCGCACTTTACATCGCATGATTGGCATGACCCCATTTGAGTGTGTTTATGGTTTTAACCCATTGATTCCTCTTGATCTTACCCCTTTGCCAAGGGATGTGGTTGTTGATTTTGAAGGTAAAGCTCGGGCCAAGGCGTTACTTGAACTTCACGCCAAAGCGCGGAAGGCTTTGGAAGAGGCTTATGAGAAGATAGCAACCAAGAGAAACAAAGGGAGAAAGAAGGTGGAGTTCAAGAAGGGAGATTGGGTATGGGTGCACTTCCGAAAGGAACGCTTTCCCATCCAAAGGAAAGGAAAGTTGGCACCGAGGGGCGACGGACCATTCCAAGTGTTGTCCAAGATCAACAACAATGCATATGTGATAGATTTGCCCGGTGAGTATAATGTATCGACTACTTTCAATGTTAGTGACTTGACTTCTTTTGATGTAGGTGACGACACCTTGGAGGTGGACGCCTCAATTTCGAGGACGAAATCTTCTCAAGAAGGGGAGGATGATGCAACCCAAATTGCATCGAGACCATTCACTCGAAGTCAAGCCAAGGATATACAAGACGCTCACCTACACTTGGTTTGGAGAGGCGTGGATGAGACGAGCTCGGGGAAAGACTTAAAGGCAATGCATTGGAGCTCATTCCATGTGGAAACCGGGCAGGAAACAGTGCAAGAAGCAGGGGAGCAAAACAGGGCAAAAACAGGGGAAGCCTGCTGAGCTTACTGCCTAAGACTGGAAACTTGCTCTTCGCGATCGCGTCCATCACTCACGCGATCGCGATGACCATTTCTTTTGCCTGCGCGATCGCGCCAAGACTCGCGCTATCGCGACCTTCTGCATTTTAGTGTTCCACGCGATCGCGTATAACCCTGCGCGATCGCGAAGAACACTCGAGTAGCAGCGGACCAGAATGCTAGGAAACATTGTAATGAGGTGCTATAAATGCCCTCTTTCATCATTTATTGTTATTACCTCACTTTGAACACAAAACACATTGAATGAGCATAGCTCTTGACATTGTAACTCTTTTGGCTTGAAATCAATTGGATGAATCCAAGTTGCTCTTCAATCCATCTTCGATCATTCTATTTGCTTGAGCCTCGTGTCTCTTGAGGATAGTTGCTTAGCGTAGGTGATTCTTACCAATCGCTCGGGGTGTAACGGAACAAGTTCTTCGTTGCTACTCGACTTTAGTGTGAGTCTCGTCTCGTTTCTTATCTTTTATCGCTTTCGTATTTTCGATTGCATCAAATGTTGTCGAGGTTGAGGCTAAGAACAAAGCTCTTGAAGCTGAAGTGAAGGTTCTTCGAGCTAAGAGACCAGTATCTCCCTCTGTGCTCAAATCCAAGTTCAGGGCTAAGTTGGATTTGCGGTCCACCCGAGCGAAGGTCGACATAAATTGGGCGATCATCCAAACCAAGTTAAAGACCCTTGAGCAGTGTAAAACGGGATCAATTTGGATGAGGAGATTTCCAAAGCTAAGGTTGACGTTGCTAAGGCTCGGGGGCTTTTAGACCAACTTCCTTCGAGCAGCGACAGCTCGTTTGAAGGTGATGCCTCGGGTAGTGATAGTGATCATGAGTAAATGCTCGTTAGTTTTTGGTTTTGTGCCGTTGTGCTACTTTTCTGTAGTTATTTTGGCCTTCGGGCCATGTGAATGCATGACTGTTCTGAGTATCCACTATTTTTCTTATTTGTTTGCAAGACTTTGAACATGTTAGAGAGCTAGTTTCGGGCGACGTCTCGCCCTCGAAGCGGGGCTAAAAAGTTAAATCAATTCTTATTCCATTGATAAAAACTGAGTCAATTTAAACGAGGCCCAGTTATACTTGGGCATATTTTGTTTTATAAGAAACTGCTTCGGGCGAAGATCTCAAATTTTGGGCCCAAGTCCCCGAGTCTGAGTTATTTTTTCGAAGAGTACTTGAACTTTGAACTGCAAGCTCGAGGAGTCTGTGAGTTAGGCGAGTCAATCGCAGATTGATTTCGTTTATTTGAACTTTGAACTGCAAGCTCGGTGAGTCTGCAAGCTCGGTGAGTCAATCGCAGATTAATTTCGTTCCCTTGTCACCCCCCAGTGTTCGAGGGTGAAGGATGAGGACTCGAGCACTGTCGACCTCGGTAGCGCGCTTCGTGTGGTTAGAAGTAATATTTCTTTAAATTGGACACATTCCAATTCAAAGGCTCTTTCTTCCCTTTAAGATCTGCTAGCTGATAGGATCCTTTTCCTACAATTGCTTTCACCCGGTTGGGCCCTTCCCAATTGGCGGCAAAATTTCCTTCATTTTCCTCTTTGGTTGTTTGATTCGAGGCTCTTAAGACGTAGTCTCCAACATTAAATTCTCGCAGCTTGGCCTTTTTGGTTAAGTAGGCCTCAATTCATTGTTTTTGGGCCGTCAATCGTACCAGTGCCATTTCTCTTCGTTACTCAAGCAAATCTAGATCTATCATCATTGCTTTTTGTTTTGACTTCTCGGAGGAGTTCGTATAGTGAAGGCTCGGCTCACCCACCTCGACAGGGATTAACGAATTGATCCCATAAACGAGAGAGAATGGCGTTTGTCCTATGCTGTTGTTGCTCCCAACGCACACGCAAGTATACGCGGTCGACAAGTAATAAAATGATAAGTAGAGTATCGTTCCCACGAGGACTATTCAGACTGACGCTTAACAAATAATTTCTAACAACTATTCAGGAGACGGTCCAGGGTCAGAGTAATTAAAATGATGGAAATTCAGTCAAACAATAGTGCAAACTTTGGTTGTAAACAATATTAAGGAGACGGTCCAGGGTCAGAGTTACGAACAATCCATTTGAGTTTTCCAATTGATTCCACTTCTTAAATCCCGGATTACTAACTAACAGATTAAATATACCCTTGAATACCTTTCGATTCTTCACGGCCTATGCATGCTACTCCAATCCCTATATGTCTATGAGTTGAATCACGTGCACGCATTAAGGAATTCTGTAATTAGTTAAGCTAGGCGAGCAAGTATATGTCTATCCTACTCACAAATTGGTTACCCGATGCCCGGGTTCACAATCTAGCCCTACTCTTCCTTATTGCGTTCATAAATTTCCTCTTTTGAGTTCAATATAAAAACCATAGATAATGCATAATGATCGAGCTCTAATAATTAAGCAAGTGAAATCAAGAAAGAATAAGTAACCCGTTATGTGATTCAAGTAATGGGAATCAATTTTCAAATATCAACTTTCATGAAATACTCTAACCCTAGAACGTAAGAATTAGCCACGCATATTCATAATCACAACACAAAGATTTGATGAAATAATGAAATAATGATGTAATAAATTAATGGGAGGAAGAAAAATCCTTGTTCAAGATGTTATGAGCTCTCCAATTTGCTCCAAAGTCTAAACTCATTTCAAAAACTAAGTAAAAGAGCATTTATAGGGTTTACAAAAGCCTAGAAATAAGTTACGCCTAAGCCTAGAAGAAATAGGACTCCAAAACCCGCTCCAGGGGCGCTGTAGCTGACGCCCCGTGCCTCCGAACGCGCTGACCCAAGCAGACCCCGTCGAAACTTGCACGCCATGGCCCCACGCCGCGCAACCAAACGCACCAGAAGCTGGGCGCGGTGCCTGGCGCGGCGCGCCACCTAGGACGCTAAGCCAATTTCTAGTTTTCTCCGTCCACAGCTTGCTTCGTTCCGTGCCTTCGTGTGCTCGATCCATTCCTCAATCCAAATTCTAACCATTTCTTTCTCGATCATGCTCTTTAAAGCTCCAATTGCACTGCATAACGACCTACACACATACGACATAAAATCAGTGCAAAATCACATTCATTAACTAGAAAACGTGCGAATAAAGTAATCAAACGTGAGGAAATATTAAGGAAATATAGGCATAAAATGCCAAACATCACCACCCCACACTTGAACCTTTGCTCGCCCTCGAGCAAGTCACAACTAACTTTCCAACCTAGGTAGAACAGGTCTGCCTATGACTATGGTTGATACCGATCATTGAACAAATGCATACACGACTACTATGGGTCCAACAAACATGCCAACAATTTATCAATCATCAAAAATACGAGAACAACCACCCCAAGATTGCTCAAATGCACAAACTCAACTTATTGCAACCATGCTCCCACAAAGTCACACCTATCTACTCAACCAAGAAGCCACAACTTCACCTATCTCATGCAAACCATGTGCCCTCACCAAAATGAAGCAAGAGAGTGTCCCCCAAGTATCACACACAACAATGAATATCAAGAATAGAACGGGGACAATAGCATAGAAAGAATTCAGTCACTCTCATGAAAAGCTCACATGTCACACATGATGTACCATAGGCTTGCCCGTAGTGTAGGACTCCACTAATGTAAGCTCACTCCAATCGGGATCAACTAGGACTTTAAAAGGTTGTAATGTAGGCTAAGGGGCTGGTAGGATACATATGGGTAATAATGACTACCTCCCTAAGCACTTTAATACATCACAATACAAATTAAGCACAAGTCTCATCAAAGCCACCCAATCAACAACTTTCACACACACCTTCTCAACAAGTAGCAATTTTTTTCTTTTAAGCACACACTAGCAAGGATGGATATTCTTTTCTCTTTATTTCTTTTTTTCAATTTTTCAATTTTTTCCTTCAATTTTTTTTTTCAATTCACTTCTTTCCAAACCTTGCCAATGCTCATGATCAACTACTACACAATTCATTACATAATCCCCTCATTGGTTCCACTCAAAAACCCCCCAATACTTCAACCACCAACTCCACAATAATATAAAATTATCAATGAAAGTGCTTAAGGAGTAAAGGGTCAAAAGAAAGCAATTTAGAACAAGTGGGTAGGCTTGCGGTATGGGTGCCAACAAACAGGTCAATATGGATCACAACAATCAAGGGTGCATATAAGGGTAGGCAAATTAAGGTAAAAGGCTTATTCAAGAAGGCCTGTATCATCTCCCGACTAAAGCAAACCTAGGATTTCGCTTTGCACACACACGGGGCAAGTTCTAGACACCAATATGCAAACATGGAGTAAAATAAGAATATGCCTCACAACACACATTGCACACAATCCACACAAAATGGTTCCATCACAACTCTCAATCAAGCAAATAGGGTGCAACTTGTGGAAAATTAAGCACTAATGCACAAAGGTTCACAACACAGTCAAGTGAGTGGACTCAAGCATCTCAAGGGGGTCATTCCATTTCTTCTAGGCATGCGTCACAACTAAAAAACCAAAAGACACCACCTATTTGCAACAAGTTCAAATCCACCGGTATCAAACAAATCAAAGACACCTAGCATTCTACCTATTTCTTTCGTCTAGGGCCACCTATAACTAACTATTCTAATCCTAATAAAAATAAAAACTACCCGGTTCAAAGGCCTCCCCGTGGAAAAGAACCGAGTCCATAAGAAAAACCACGGGGTGGATGACATGTACCGCTCACAAAGACTAAAAAGAAAATCTTTTTGCAATTTTTTATTAGTTTTCTAATTTTTTTTTTCATATATTAAAGCAAGAAACAAATAAAAATAACGTCAAGTGACAAAAGAAAATCCTAAAGGTACATGCATCCCTAACCTCAAAAATAAAGGAGAGTTCCCCACCCCACACTTACAACTAAGCAATGTCCTCAGTGCGACAAAAAATAAAGTACAAGGGGTAAAAGAACTTTCCTGAAGGCTCTAGTCCTTGGTGCTAGCATCCTCCAAGCTTCAGTATAGTATGAGGTACTCAGACATCCCTCATCAGGTCAACTATAATAGGCAGGGGTGCGGACACCCCACACTTAAACTCGACATTACATGAACCTGCAATCCAAGGGATAAACAAAAACTATGTGACACTATAGATAAAATAATACAAGTACAAACTAGGGTTGCCTCCCGAGAAACGCCTTAGTTAACGTCGTGGCACGACGACACTTTCAGCTCACTTCTAGCATTTATGTCTCCTCTTCTTACGACGAACCTTTGCTTTCTTCCTTTCTTTGAGAGAACCCATCTTCAACTTCACATGTGATGTGTCACTGCTATTTTGTTCCACACTCTGCTCACACCCGTCATTTAGTTTACTTCCATGTTCTTGTTTGACACATTTGATCACAGAGCACTCTTCAACTTTAGTTATGTGCTCCTTCTCATTATAAACCTTGAAGATAACCTTTTCTCCATGCGCTCTAACAGTCATCTCTCCCAGCTCCATGTCAATAATTGCCTTCAAGGTGACTAAGAATGGTCTCCCCAAAATGATTGGAGCTTCGCGGTCCTCTTCATAATCTAGGACTACAAAATCAGCAGAGAATGTCAACTTACCAACTTTAAGCAACACATCCTCCAACTTAGCATCAGGGTGAGTGAGTGATCCATCCGCCATCTTAAGAATAACTGAAGAGGGCTTGATTGCTCCTAGCCCTAACCTTTTGCAAACAGATAGAGGCATGAGATTTATGCTCGCACCCAGATCACACAATGCACCGATGATATCATGCCCTCCAATGGTGCAAGGAATAGTAAACCTCCCAGGATCTTGAAGTTTTGGAGGTAACTTACTCAAGATTGTGTTGCACTCCTCAACTAACTCAACTGTATCTATCTCATGAGGCTTTTTCTTCTTGACTAAAATATCTTTTAAGAACTTCAGAAAGGATGGCATCAATTCAAACACATCAGTCAAAGGAATGTTAACTTGAAGCTCTTTCAACATACTCACAAATTTTTGATACTGGGCCAAATCCTTCGATAGTATAAGTCTCTGCGGGAATGGTGGGGGCGGCAGAGGTGCCTCCTTTCTCTCTTCTTTCTTCCTTACCTTCTCCACTTTTTCAAATTTTTCTATTTCAGCTCTCTCCTCGGACTTGGCCATCAGCTCTCCACCTTCAATTAAAGTCACTGCAAGACATTGCTCAGGCCCCTTTTTAAAAGTACTCATTTCTCCCACCAACTGCCCCAACTGGTGCTCCAGGTTCTTTTGAGCATTACCAAAATCTTGTATGGCCTGTGCATGGGCTGCAGTGTCAGCTATCATTCTCTGCTGGCCCGCCATTATCTGCTTTAGCATATCTTCAACTGAATTGCTAACCTTCTGTGGTGAAGCTGGAAGTGGGTGGCAATTATTTGGGGCTCTCGTATTGCCTTGATAATAAGCATTACCAAACTGATTTTGACCCTGCAGCATGTTTTGATTACCCATGTAATAAACTGACTCTGGATAAGAGGAGCAAACCTCTGTAGCATGATCTTGACCACAAACCTCACAAAAACTCTGGAGTTGTTGCACTGTAGCCACTGGTTGCTGAGTCTTTGGCAGAGCTAGCTTGCTAATTTGATTGGAAATAGCATCCATCCTCGCCCTCAGCTCCGAAACTGCATCTTACTGAAGTACCCCAGCAGATTTCTGCTTAGTAGCTCTACCATCTCCCTGCCAGTCAAGATTGCTCTGCGAAAACTTGTCTAGTAATTCATAGATCTGGTCAAAGTTTAAGGCCAATACTTGGCCTCCAGCAGCACCATCTACCACGATCTTAGTATGCGCAGTCAACCCCTCAACAAAAGTATGTGCAAGTACCTCATTGGATTGGTTGTGGTGTGGACAATCTCTCAATAAAGCTTTAAACCGCTTCCAGGCTGAATACAAAGACTCTCCTTCTACTTGTCTGAAGGACATCATTTCCCTCCTCAGCCAGGCTGTCTTGGCAGATGGATAAAAGTTAGCTAAGAACTTCTTAGCCAAATCATCCCAAGTAGCGATAGACCCAGACTTTTCAGCCTTTAACCACCTCTTTGCTGGCCCAATCAGTGAAAACGGAAACAATGTCAAGCGAACATAATCAATAGGAACTTCTGTCGGTGTATAAGTATCACTGATCTCCAAGAAATTCTGGATATGTTTTTGTGGATCCTCGCTAAGTAATCTAGCAAATTGTCCAGTCACATGTATACGTTGTATCATGCCGGACTTAATCTCAAAGTTTCCAGTAATTTCAGGCTTGACTATGTTCGAGGCTACTCCCTCCAGGCTGGGGAGAGCAACATCTCGCACAGCTAAAGCTCGTTCTGCTGCCATTCCTGTAGGTAAAGATTAAGCAGGACCTAATACCTAAAACAACACAAAACTCAAAACAAAAATTAAACATGAACAGATAATAATAAATCATCTGAAAAGAAAACAATCAATTGTTTAGTCCCCGGCAACGGCGCCAAAAAGTTGTTGCTCCCAACGCACACGCAAGTATACGCGGTCGACAAATAATAAAATGATGAGTAGAGTATCATTCCCACGAAGACTATTCAGACTGACGCTTAACAAATAATTTCTAACAACTATTCAGGGATCTTTTCCAATAGTGAGAGTTTTAGTAACTAACGAACATTAATTAAAATGATGGAAATTCAGTCAAACAATAGTGCAAACTTTGGTTGTAAACAATATTAAGGAGACAGTCCAGAGTCAGAGTTACGAACAATCTAGTTGAGTTTTCCAATTGATTCCACTTCTTAAATCCTGGATTACTAACTAACAGATTAAATGTACCCGTGAAAATCTTTCGATTCTTCATGGTCTATGCAGGCTACTCCAATCCCTATATGTGTATGGTTTGAATCACGTGCACGCATTAACGAATTCTGTAATTAGTTAAGCTAGGCGAGCAAGTATATGTCTAATCTACTCACAAATTGGTTCCCCGATGCCCGGGTTCACAATCTAGCCCTACCCTCTCTTATTGCGTTCATAAATTCCCTCTTTCGAGTTCAATCTAAAAACCATAGATAATGCATAATTATCGAGCTCTAATAATTAAGCAAGTGAAATCAAGAACGAATAAGTAACCCGTTATGTGATTAGGGTAATGGGAGTCAATATTCAAACATCAACTTTCATGAAATACTCTAACCATAGAACGTAAGAATTAGCCACGCATATTCATAATCACAACACAAGGATTTGATGAAATAATGAAATAATTATGTAATAAATTAATGGGAGGAAGAAAAACCCTTGTTCAAGATGTTATGAGCTCTCCAATTTGCTCGAAAGTCTGAACTCACTTCAAAAACTAAGTAAAAGAATATTTATAGGGTTTACAAAAGCCTAGAAATAAGTTACGCCTAAGCCTAGACGAAATAGGACTCCAAAACCCGCTCCAGGGGCGCTGTAGCTGGGCGCCTCCGAATGCGCTCACCCAAGCAGACCCCGTCGAAACTCGCACGCCATGGCCCCGCGTCGCTCAACCAAACGTTCCAGAAGCTGGGCGCGGTGCCTGGCGCGGCGCGCCACCTAGGGCGCCGAGCCAATTTCCAGTTTTCTCCATCCGCAGCTTGCTTCGTTCCGTGCCTTCGTGTGGTCGATCCATTCCTCAATCCAAATTCCAACCATTTCTTGCTCGATCATGCTCTTTAAAGCTCTAATTGCACTGCATAACGACCTGCACACATCCGACATAAAATCAGTGCAAAATCACATTCATTAACTAGAAAACGTGCGAATAAAGTACTCAAACGTGAGGAAATATTAAGGAAATATAGGCATAAAATTCCAAACATCAGCTGTTCTTCTCTGTTGTCCTCATTGCCCATAGCACTTTTGGCAACTCGTCAGGCCACGAACCCTTGGCTTCATCCATCCTCTTTTTAAGGTTATCAACAATTATCCTGTTTGATGATTCAGCCTTTCCATTGGCACTTGGATGGTAGGGTGTCGAGGTTATCCTTTTGATTTCCCAGTTTTTGAAAAAAGCCGTGACTTCCGAACCAACGAACTGTGTACTGTTGACAAGTAATTTCCTTTGGGACTCCGAACCCGTATATGATATTCTTCCATATGAAATCGATGACTTTTTTCTGTCTTACCCTGGCAAAGGCTCTTGCCCCGATCCATTTGGAGATACAGCCAGTGAGCACGAGTATATACTTGACACTGCCCTTTGCTTTGGGAAAGGGTCCTACGATGTCCATTCTTCACTTCATGAAGGACCATGGTGAAACTACCGAGTGCAAGGACTCGACTTGTTGGTGAATCATGGAAGCATGCCTTTGACATTTATCGCACTTTCCAACAAACACTCTGGCATGCTCACTCATCTCGGGCCAATAGTAGCCGGCTCAGAGCAGTTTGCGAACGAGGGCTTTGGCTCCTGAGTGGTTTCCACATGTTCCCTCATGAACTTCTCTTATTACGTATTCATATTCTCCGGAGCCTAGACATTTGGCTATCGGGCCGCAATAAAGCTTTTTATATAGCTGCCCATACGCTATTGTGTACGGGACAATCTTTTTCCTGAATTTTGCCGCCTCTTTCTTGTTTGGTGGTAGAGTCCTCGACTCTAGATAAGAGATTAATTTTGTTCACCAGTCCCAATGTCGATTCACCACGTTTACTTCCAGCTTCATTTTTCCTGTGGCAGACGTGAGAACCTTCACCGTGGCATCAGTCCCCGAGTCGTCTGCTGACACTACCGAGGTCTAATGAGCTAGAGCATCGGCCTCGGCGTTCTCCTCTCGGGGGACCTGTATGACTTTCCATTCTTGAAAGGCCTCGAGCGCTTGCTGCATTCTTGCCACGAGTTGCTTCACTCTAGGCTCTCGAACCGTATAACCACCGAGAACTTGGTTCACCACTAGCTATGAGTCACATCCCAACTATACATTTTCAACTCCCATCTCTTTGGCTAACTTTAGTCCTGCTATGGAGGCTTCGTATTCGGCTTCATTGTTGGTTAGCTTATCGGATTTCATCGAATGTGTCAACTTCTCCCCCGAGGGGGCCTCGAGCATTATTTCGAGCCCCGAGCCGTTTGAGTTGGTTGCTCCATCTTTGTAAAGCTTCCACACTCTAGGGGTAGGGCCTTTCGAAGTTAGGCTCTCTTTTTCGCCTCGGGAAGTAGTTTAACACTGAAATCTTCCATGAAATCAGCCAGCACTTGAGACTTGATAGTTGTGCGGGGTTGATATACGATGTCATACTCACTCAGCTCGACTGCCCACCGAGACAACCTCCCCGACAACTATGGCTTATGCAATATACTTCTTAAAGGGAAAGTTGTCACTACCGCTATTGGATGGAATTGGAAGTAGGGGCGTAATTTCCTAGAAGCAATGACTAACGCAAGATCTAATTATTTTAAATGCGGGTACCTTGTTTCAGCATCGAGGAGGGCCTTACTGACATAATATATTGGTTGCTGCTTCCCTTCTTCTTCTCGAACTAAAACAGGACTTACTGATACCTCGTAGACAGCTAGGTAGACTAACAGAGTCTCGCCATCTTTTGGTTTGGCCATCAACGGGGAGTTGGCTAAACAATATTTCAGTTCTTTCAAGGCCTCCCTGCATTCGGGCGTCCATTTGAAGGAAGTATTCTTCTTCAAGATAGAAAAGAACTTGTGGCACCGCTCTGATGACCTCGAAATGAATCAAGTCAAAGCGGCTAATCGGCCAGTTAAACATTGTACCTCCTTTCGACTCGATAATTCTTTGGGGTTAAGCTTAATGCAAAAGCGCATTTTTTGAGGTTAAGCTTAATGCAATATTGTCTCAAAATCGCGAAGGCATCCTTTAGTTTTTTCAGATGATCTTCCAGCAGGCAGATTTTACCAACATATCGTCGATATAAGCTTCCATCATTTTGCCAATGTAATCTGTTAACATCTGACACACCAACCTCTGGTAAGTTGCCCCGGCGTTCTTGAGGCCGAATGGCATCACCTTGTAGCAATAAGTTTCCTCATCTATAGTGAAAGAAGTTTTTTCTTCATCGCTTAGCTCCATTAGGATCTGATTGTACCCCGAATACGCATCTAGAAAGGTTAAAAATTTGTGTCCAGTCATGGAGTCTATTAACCTGTCTATTTATGGTAAAGGGTAGGAAACTTTAGGGCAAGCTTTGTTTAGGTTGGTGCAGTCAACACACATTCTCCACTTGCCGTTTTTCTTTGCCACCACTACTACATTAGCAAGCCAATCTGGGTACTTGACTTCTCTTATGAACCCGTTGTCAAGTAACCTCTTGGTCTCGTCTTGGATCGCTTTCTTCTTTTCTCCAGTGTGGGGCCTTTTCTTCTGTTTCACCAGATGATGGTTCGGGTCTACGTTCAGCTTGTACGTCATGATCTCGGGATCGATCCCTACCATGTCTGCATGGGACCATGCGAAGTAATCGTCGTTGGCTTTCAATAATTTGATGAGTGCTTCCTTTAACTCGGCGTCCAGCTCTGAGCCGACGAATATTTTCCTTTTTGGGAATTCTTCTGATAATGCATGTGATTCCAGCTCTTTCATCGTTGAGTCCTCAGCTTTTTGCTTTTGAGGTTCTTGGATGAAAGTTAGACTCCTTTCTTCCTTCTTTAGGGGAGTTGCTCCTTAGGGTGAGTTCTCCCCGTTCGAGCGCTCGAGGTTGCGTTCCTATTTGTACAGCGACTGGATAGCACTTCTGAACCATTGACTGGTCACTTCGAATTGCGTGAATTCCCCATGGGGTGGGAAAGTTAATGACTTGGTGAAAGGTTGACGGTACAACTTCCATTTCATGGATCCAAGGCCTTCCGAGGATAATATTGTATGCCATGTCCTCGTTCATTATTTGGAAAGTTGTTTCTTTGTCAACTCCCCCGGTGGTGGTTATGAGGGTGATTTCCCCTAGAGTTCTTTCCACGTAGTTATTGAACCCTGCTAAGGTGGTCACTTTTGGGTTGACAAGGTCCTTCAACCTTATTTGTTCAATGGCTCTGAGGTTAATTATATTTACGGAACTCCCAGGGTCTACTAGGACTCGTCTTACGTCTGAGTCGTTGACCCTTAAAGTAATAACCAAAGCTTCATGATGAGGAGTCATTGCCTCATCGTGGTCTCCCTCGTCGAAAATGATTTCTTCACCGATTCTCTCCACTTGAGTTCTTTTCTCCATATCAGTTGAGAGATTCGCAAGCTTCCTCATCGAGGAGAGATTGATACCGTTTATCTCTATACCGCCCGTAATGATGTTTATAGATTTTTGACATGTTGAAGCTATCGACATTTTATATGAATTTGGAAAATTTCAACTTTGGAACAAACATTATTAACCGTTCCCCACAGACGGTGCCAATTTGTGTTGGCCTAAATCAGGATAAATCAACAAATCGAATTTGTATTGGGTCTAACTGGTAATTTGCTTGTATCGAAATGCTATTCGGGCTCAATCGAATTCGGACTTCATGAAAACTTTGAAAAAATAACGAGGCAAAAAATAAGATAAACGATGCTTAAGAATATAATCGAGGCAAGAAAATTGAATGACAAAACGAGGCAACAAGTAAGAGATAAAGTTTAGTATTGTATTGATTGTGTCCTATTGTTTACAAATGAGCCCTATTTATAGTCATGAGAAAGAATGACATTGTAAATGTCATAATAGTGCCATTATGGCCATTACTCTGTATTCAATACTGATTGACCCACGATCTTTTTCTTAAATGCTAGAACAACGGTCGACGGTTACAAAGGTTGGCCCTCGTCTCCCGAGGTGTGACGTCCGCTCGAGGTTTTCTCCGAGCTCAGTGCTTCAAGCTCACTCACCCTCGTTTCCTAATGCAATTTTTGGGGCAGGGAACCATGTACTCTTTCCTCGGAAGTTCGTCTCGTGGCACAGTCTTTGTGTTAGGCCTCGAGGCTTTGTTTGGGACATCGGTGACTTTTCACCCAATATACTCATCCATTTGCGTAAGTTTGAGATAGTTTACCTTTCTTAAAACAACCAAGATAGCTTTATAATATTTGGTATTGACTTGAATATGATATTATGTCATAATTTACTACTTTTTTATTTAAAAAAAGTACATTATTTGTGAAATTAACGCTAGATCTATTTCTATATTATGTTAGATAAACTTTACCACTGGTCTAGCCTTATATGGCGAGAGCCTATGCTATAGAGTTGATGAGCCATTGGTGTAGCCTCAATGATGGTGAGGGTCTATGCTATTATGTTGTATATTATTGTTTAAGAAAAGTTGAGAAGTTATAGCGAATAATGGTATTTGAGTATTCCTTTATCATATTATTATATTTTTGGTGAATATATTGGTCTCATTAATGTTATTTTCTCTTGCATTATCATAGACTTGTCCCAAGAAGTAAAATAACGGCTTATCGAAGATCTTACTAGGCTTCGGCTCATAACTTACTGTTTACATGTGCAGATCCATCTTCTAGTCGGACAGCTGGACTTACTTGATCTGTTCGAAGCTGTGGACTGGAGTAGTTTAGGTGAGCCAACCACATTGTTCGTGGTGGCACACCGTCCTATCTTCATTTATGTTTTAGACTTCCCTTGTGTTTTGGGTTGTGCAATGGATTGTATAAACTTTTAGTATGCTCCATTGACATTATGTATTGGCGATAGTTATGTCGAGATTTTTGGGATACTTTCTATTGTTTTTGTATTACTCTTTTCTCATTTAGTATAGTTATCTTTCAAACTGTCATTTTGAACTTCTCGATTCGCCTAAGGGTAAATCGCTTAGGTGCCATCACGGTCCAAGAAATTGGATCGTGACATTTGGATCCTAAAAGAGATTGAAGGTTAAGAAGGTAAGGAGCTAGAAGCAGGACTATCTGCTGGCTCATCCTTCTCATCACTAGCTTCCTCCTCTGACTCCTCAGGAAGACCTACATCTTCTCCGAATGCATCAGAGTATTTTCCTCGAAGAAGCCTTCTCTACGCGGCGTCGAATGCGAGCAACTGACTATTCTTCCTTTTCGATCCAAATATTCAGGTCCATAGTGTCAGCCGTAACCTCATTTAACACATCGACCCGAGCGGCCATCATCACTTGAGTTTGGGCCAGCTTAAGGTCTAAGTCTTTACGGACAAGATTTCTTTACGAGCTTCTTCTTTTCCTCCTTAAGCCCTGAAATCTCGCAGGAAGAGAAGTCTTGCGCTAAGCTAACTACTTTTGAAGCCTCTTAAGCTCAGCTTCAGCTTGTTTCCTTCCCCGAAGCTCCTCCAAGTAAGATCTCCTAACATCATCATGGTCAACTGATAATGTCGTATGTGCCTTTCCAGTTGAATCCCTCTTGGTTGTGAGGTGCCCAACATCTTTATTAGGGACCCTAACTCATTCTTGAAGAGCCACAAAGGCCATAAACAACTGAAAGTAGGAAACCTGAATTTAGAATCTGGGTAGACCATATTTGTAAATCATACTCGAAAAAAAAATTTTGAGTGAAAAAGAGAGTCAAGAATGTGTTCCCATAATAAATTCTAAGAGCCTCAACAATTTCTACGGAACTCTGATCCAACAATCTTATTGCTTCACAAATAAGAACGATCTTTAGAAATGGAACAATAATAGCCCCGGGATTGCATGGCAAATAGCATCCTCTGGATGGTGTATGAGACCTTCCTTTCAAGATAAATTATTAAAGGATCAGAGTTCGCCTGACACGACCCGGATCTCTAGCTAGGGCGTGCGGGCACCGGACAACCTTTCCTAGAACTATCAGGCGAACCCTATCGACTTACTCAATATAACTCACATGAAACTAACTTTGAAATGGAATGAGACTAACTTTAATAACATAAAATAGCTTTAGAATATGTATATATACAAGATGAACATATGTAGAAGCTATTTGAATAATACAGCTAAATGCCTAAAATACACAGGTCTAAGGTTTCCACATCAGGTATCTGAGAAGTCAATAGAATATATACATCCCTTGAAGGGAGCAAAACAAGATACTAACTATGAAAACTATAGCTAGTGGCATCAACAAAAAAGCTAGCTCACACCAAATAGCTGAATACGTCCTTCTCTTCACTCATAGCAGAATCTGCTGAAACGAAAAGACAACATAAGAAATAGACAGGGAGTGAGTCATAAGGACTTAATAAGTGAGGAATAACTAGCTTCCTCGAATAATAGAATAGCCAGTCAAAGAATCAATAGCCATGACAAGCCGAAGAGATAGGCAATACACATAGTCATAAATGGCTAATAAATATAAGCAGTGGAATGATATAACATGACATGTAATGTAACAGGGTTACATGTGCCCATAATCCCGCCCCGAAGTGAAATACTTCTGCATTTGAAGGATATACAATGTGATAACCAAGTGGAGCGGAATACTCCTACTCCTGGGGCGGTATACTTCTGCACACGATATAATATAAAGCTGAGGTAGAATACTCATGCACTCAGCATATGATATAACAGCCCATAACCTGAAAACATAGCATATGAATGGGTTTCAAGGTTCTGGCGTAGTAAGCATTCTAGGGGTGTTTATCGATCAGTTCAGTTTGAATTTTGACCTTATCGGTTTTTGATTTTTAAAAGTGCTAAACCAATAACGAACAAATAAGGTATCGGTTATCGAATTCAATTTTAGGTTCTTATCGGTTCAATTTTTGACTCAACCATTAAGAAACTTAGGCCTAACAGTTGTAAAATAATCACCTCTTGAACAATTGCATCCAATACAAATTGGCTTCATTTTCACAACGAATTCAATGGCTTTTAAAGCATTCGCCATATTCAAAGATGTAGCCAAAAACATATTCAAATGTGCGTCATTACTCTATAAGCAAATAGAGGAGGTGAGGAGTGTCGGTGTTCAATATGGAGGAGTGAGCTGAAAGCTGCACAAGTAAAAGAAGACTAGGGTTTGAGATTTTCATTTTCCAACTAAGAGTAAATAAATATAGTAATTTTATATGCATAAGCACAAGATAGTAAATTTTTTTTATTGGGTTATCGGTTTGACCGATATAAAAATGTGTAAAATCGACAACCAAACAGATAACCATTTTGCAAACTGTTAAAATAACCCAATACCAATAGCCCAATAATTTTTTATTAGTTCAGTTGATTGCTTTAAACTGAAAAATGCACAGCCCTAAAGTACGCCATGTCGGGAGCTGTTACGTAAAGAACGCGTGAATAGAATACCAATAAGGCCAAATACCGTCAAAGAAATGGAGATAATCACTTACCTCAAGTCATGGGTTAAATCAATCATTAGACGACATTTTTTCCCATCTTACGCCTCTCAGAATAATCACTTTCCAAACTAAAGAAACATTATCGCAATTATAAGTGCCCGAAGAAGGTATATCTAACCTTTAGGCGGAGAAAGAAGGAAAATTATCAAAATACCCTTGGGCTGCACTTAACCAAAAACCCATAAATTATACAAACCGGACTCCTCTCAATTCCATAAGTCCAATTATACTATTTTTTAACCCCATCCCTCCCCCTCTCTCGGAAACAAATCGTGGGTCTCCCACTTTTTGCTCTTACTGTGACTCGAACCCACAACCTCTTGTGTGTATGTGGAGGGTGCTTACAATCTGAGCAACCGACACTTGCCTCTAATTTTATAATTATACCTATAATTGAGTTCATTTTCATGAAATTCCTTAATTTCATAAACTTTAGGGTTCTAACCCAATTACCCCTAGTCCCCAAGTTAATTTCAAGAAATTCTAACTCAAAAATCATGAACTAAAGAAATTGAAAGATCATAGGATGTGTTACCTGATGGTTCTAGACTGGTTGGTACTTAAATTTCACCTTAGAACTGCTCTAGAATCGGTAGAATCTGTTTCGGAATGAAAATAGCCGACAATACACCTTTATACTGCCTCTTTTAAATGCTACAGTGCTTAAATTTGAACCAGCAATAGCTAGTGCGGCATTTTTGGTCCAAACAAAATCCTACGAAACTCAAGATGACCCCAAATTTTGCACGCAAGTTATACAACACTTATGTGACCTATATGCATCGGATTCCCAAAACACAAGATAGGGGTCCCACGGAAAGAGATCAATTCTTAACTTTCGGGATTTTAGCGAAAACTATCAAAACGACAGTCGGAACACATATGTCACAAATGAACATACCAGCCGAAAGGGGCTTTCAGATTTTTTTAAATCGAATCTCATTTGCTCAAATCGAGCTCGAAAACCTATTTTAAGTTTTACCAACAACCGAAACTGAAACCTTCTTCCAAGACCTGCCAAACGGGGTCTGATTTAGTTCAAACTTTGCAGACAATTCCTAATGTGCCTTACAGAACTTTTAAGATTGTCGTTACACCAATAAAATTTCTAAATCCCGAAACGACTAGCTAAGGTCGTTTCATCACCACAGGCCAATCTTCAACGACAGTCTACGTAAGATTAGGAGTTGAAAGGAGCATCAGAGTAGGGATTCTCGAAGACCCACCCACAGTCTCAAATTTCGATCAGAAGGGTCAGTCGTTTGCATTGTACCTCCTGCCTGACTCCTAGGCACCAGGGATAATTCAGAGGTTTCGGCCACCTAGGCCGGATCAACCACATTGCTTACAGATATAGGGGGAAAATCAGAGGCACCAGCCGCTAGAGCCTAAGGACCCTTTGGGAAGTAGACGGTGTGATGGCTCAGGGTCCCGCTTCAGCATGGGAAGGCAAGGTCTCTAGTACCTTCTTTTTTCCCCAAGAAGCACTATAATTTTCCAAGTTCTTCCCCCGAAATCCACAAAAATATTTAGGTTCCTCGACCCTTCATCTCTTTCGAGAAGAGAAACCAGATGCCGAAGAACCTGAGGGTGAAAGTTTCATTTTTGCCTTAGCATTCATCTTCTCAACTGCGCTCTCGAGATTGGAAAGATGGATCGGGGGCTCCGGGATCTCCCTTCTCTCTATTAAACATATATCAATGACAACGGTCTGAAATAGGGGAAGCTTGAAAATAACAACTAAAGAACTAAAAACCCTAAACTTGATCCTGGGCCTTCCACCCTAAAACCTTAGAAACATGTTCCTATTTCCTTCTTGCAGCCGGTGGGGACATCAAAATCCTAGCAGCCCAATGCTCAATACCTAGTACTTAAGGAATCAGAGTTTGATTGGCTGTCAAACAAAAAAAAAAAGCTAAGTAAAAGCAAAAAACATTTTTTTTGCAGACCAAAGCAGGAGTTATGGAAAACTCATGACTGTTATTCCATTTAACTTGAAAAATCCCAATATTAAAGCGGATTATCTGGTCCACGTGCATATGGACAAACCGTCTAGTCCAACCCGACCATTCTCGTCATATTGGCATGAGACGAGAGCCATCTTCTCTCGAGCACACAGTCAAATCATGCGACTCGAGAAAAATCTCAAGGGGAACTAATAGAACGAGTGATTAAGGGTGAAAGGCAACCTCGCTCTATTGGCAAGATACCATAAATAGGCCACGAGCTTCCAAACATGAGGGCTTTCTGGCTAGCATAGAGTCGGTACCGCAAGCAAAATCCCTCTATCACACTGTCTATCGGGAGCCTAAACCCGATAGTAATATGGTAGGTGTATACACAAACTTTTCACTTGCGAGATTCTACGATACGATCAGAGTAAATAGGTGGATACACTACTGCTTAGATCCCCAGCCACAATCTACTCTAATCGGGTCAATGAGGTCAACCAAAATTTTAGATGTAACCTCACTGACCCAATCACCTTCGGCCTTAATATCCAAGGTGTTCTAAATATACTACTCTCTAAGGATGGGCTTATTAGAGGGAATATATTCAATAGAAGATATCAAATATTCATTAAAGAACGTCCATATTGTTATGTTCTGATACAAATGGAAAAATCCATCGAGAGCTTGGAGCCTTTAATTTTTTTCCATCAAGGGCTTTAAGGACATAAATAAATCGTGGCTAGAGGATTTGAAGGCTCAAAGCATGTTGAAGTGGAAGTTCAAGCTTGCAGGATTTCTGGACCATCAATGCATGTCCCGATCATGACCTCTTCATCGCCTTAGCGAGACCATCAGATAAGACACTGTCGCGATATCGACAACTATTCCACCATCGTGCTTATCTATTTATTCATGTTCACGGGTTCAAAAGGGCGCGTTAGCGAATATAATCACCTAATTTTGGCATGAATTAACTTAAGTTAGCTTAGCAATTATTATTCTTTTTATGTTTTTTTCCTAGCATTTTCAATTAATTAATTAGGAAGAAAATCTAAAAATTCTCAAAAATTAGGAGTAAGTAGTTTGCACCTTATGTGATTTATTGTAATTTTGGTGAAATTAATTTGGTTATATAACTGTATTTTTAATTAATTGTTGTTCTAGAAAAAGAAAATAAAAGAAACGAAAGAAAAAGAAAAAATAGGGAAGAGTCAACGTGGATTAATCTGCGCCCTTTGTTCAGTGATGAACGACTAGGAACGAGCCGAGTTAAAATTGAACCGCACCTCGACCCCGTCTACTTTGCATAAACCTGTTCCAATTGATTGATCCAACGACTCATATTCGCTTTCCCATCCATATTTAATCCCTTTTTCTTCAGATTTCCTCATTTATACCCCCAATGTCTCAAGATACAAACAAACTCTTACCAATTTTTCTATTGACCACCGGATAACTTGCACCATCCGCCGCTCCGTCTACCATATCTTATGAATGGAAAGCCCTTTACCTCCTCTATCCACTTCCGCTATTATTTTCCTCAAATCACCCTCGATTTGCATAGATCTGCGGTCAAAGTCTTGATCAAAACTTGAACTCCAATAATTTTTCATTTTCGGTAAGTTTTTTGGTTCTCTCTCTTCTTCTCATTCTCCTCGTTCACCCCCTTACCTCATTTTTTTCAAAATCCCCTCTTTTTGCTTGTTTCTCTTTTTTCTTTTTTTCTTTTCAGCAACATGCTTTACTTTTCGCTCACTCTTCTTCTTTTTCTGTTTTGCGGAGATGATGATTATGGGGTTGTAGTGATGTGATGCTTTAAGGGGGGTTAGTATTGTAAGATGGTGGGTGAATTGTCCAGGCTGAAACAAGACTGTTTTGGGGGTGTATTTGGTTCATAGTGTTGATATTTTCGTGGTATTGTCTTTGTTTTTTGTTCCTTGATGAAAGTAAAGCAATGGTAAGATGTGGACAATGGTGGCGAATAGGCGAAGCACAGGCTGAAGTAGTGAGACAAGGCAGCAGAACAGTGAAGGTGCAAGACAAGGCCGTGATTGCATTAGTCTCGAATTGGAGTTTGCAATTATCTTTGGCCATGGATTAGAAAGAAAAACTTTCGTTCTTCTTTGTTGTAGTTTCAGTATTTCTTAAAGTGTTTAGTCACAGTTCTTAGCGTGTGTGATCATGTAATTGTATTGGTATATATGTAATGCTGTTAAAAATGAATTTGAACCGTATCTATGTGAAAGTGATTAGTTTTAAATAAGAGTAATGGAAATTCTTTTTCATAAGTATAATGTTAGCGATTGTTAGATTATGTGTGTGTGTGTGTGTGTGTTCTTAGGATTCAACTTTTAGTGAGTTCGCATGGGAATCGTTATTGCGTAAGTATATGTCTGTCTCATTCCATTACATTTTTGTCTGTTATGTATGCATAAGCTTATGTTGTTACACACTGAGTATAGAAGTTTGTCCCACGGTGATAAGCTTGAAGAGGGTCTAATATTATCGGTTCAGGTCTTGTAAGCTCTCCAAATTTTATGGATTTTTTCGTTTTCTTGTTTCAAGAGTGAATAGTTGTTTGTCTCATGTCTTCGTGTTATTACAAGTATAAAAAATAATCTGAATTTGATATCTAGTCTTAACTAAGTATAGGAATGTTCGTCCATACTATTGAATTATTTCCTGACTTATTTAGACTTGTTTACTATCTGCTTGAGCGCAAAAAGTGGTAAGTTTGTACGAGTTTGAGTTAGCATCATATCTCCTAGATAGGAAAATGCTTGTATGTTTATTCCGAGCATAAAGCCCCTATACTTTTTTTACTAGTTTTCCATTTTGTTTAAAGTGTAAAGTGTTGGGGGTTTTTGTAATGGGTGTAAATAGAAAATGGTTCTTTGGCACCTTTTCACTGAAAATGCTTCACACTTCTCCCACTTTGTGGCTATAAATAGAGAGGTATTCTGCCTCATTTCTTCGTCCGAAGTTATTCTAACTCTCTCTTTACTCTTTGCATTTATTTTTCAAAACAAAAGTAAGTTCTGATCAGTATGATTTTCTACCGCTCTTTGAGTTCGTTGTTCATTGTAATTTGAATTACTACTATCACAGTGAGGTTAATTCCATTCTATCCTGGGAGAAATTAATCCATAAACCCTGGGTATCTGTGAGGGAATTAGATTTCTTAAGGACAGACAGTGTATACTGTTGGCTTGGAATTTTACTTCATCTATTTCATATTTATTATCGAAAGTGCAGACATCTAATAGTCTTAAGAAATCTAATCTATATTCTGGTTTGCTAATTGATAATAAACTGTTTGTGAAGATTAAAATTTAACAAGATTTTCTACTCTAAATTGTTGTGGAGACTAAAATCTGAAAAGATTTTCTACTCCAAATTTAATAATCTGTTTTAAAAATTAAAAACTTCAACGGGTATTGAAAAATATTTTGTGTTTATTCCGTTTAGAAGATTAAAAACTTCTGGATTATTAAAAATATTTTGTGATGTTACATACAGTTTGAAGAATTAAAAACTTCACTGTATATTAAATCAGATTGTCTGAATCTGACTGTGTTATTTTATTTTACAGAATAATGACGAATACAGAAAATAATAATGGTGTTTTTGGTACACCAAATGTTTTAAATGTTGCAAGTTCAAGCCGCACTGCTTCGGCATCGGCACCTACGCCAGAACTGGCTAAAAAGCCAGGAAATTTTTGCGGAATTTATTTCAATAGGTGGCAGCAAAAGTATTCTTTTATCTGACCACACTGAGTTTGCAAAGGTTCATTAAGGACTTTCTGGTCCCGGCAGACGACAATCCTGAAAATGAACGTTTCATTGTTGTTGAGGTTTGGAAACATTCTGATTTTCTATGCGAAAACTATATTCTGAATGGGCTGGAGGACGACTTGTACAACGTCTATAGTAGTGCTGCTATTTCGAAAGAGCTTTGGTTGGCTCTTGAAAAGAATTGCAAAACTGAAGATACCAGAATGATGAAATTTGTGGCCGCCAAATTTCTGGACTTTAAGATGGTGGACAGTAAAACTGTCATTAACCAAGTCCAAGAGTTGTAAATGATCATTCATGATCTCATTGTAGAAGGTATGATCCGAATTAATACTTATATTTGAAGTATCAATTATTCTCATTGAAGGTTTGCTTATCAATGAGGCGTTTCCAGTTGATGCGGTAATTGAAAAGTTGCCACCTTTGTGGAAAGACTTTAAGAATTACTTGAAACATACGCGCAAGGAGATGGCGCTCAAAGATCTCATTGTTCGTTTGAAGATCGAGGAAGACAACAAGACTGCGGAGAAGAAGGTTGCTCGTGGGAATTCAACAACAATGGGAGCAAATATTGCTGAGACAAACAACCCACCAAATCAAAACAAAAGAAAGAAACCTTCTGGACAAAACAATAACCCGAAGAAAAAGAAATTCAAGGGTAATTGCCGCAGTTTTTGCAATGGACACAAGGCCACAGATTGTCGTGCTCCAAAGAATGCCAAAAATAAGTGTCAAGCCAACATGGTAGAAGAAAATATTTCCAAATGAGTGCAAGAAATGGATCTTTGTGCAATGATTTCTGAATGCAACTTGGTCGGAAATCCCAAAGAACGGTGGATTGATTCTGGAGCCACCCACCATATTTGTACAAATAAAGACATGTTTACTGGATATGCTCCCATTGGACCCGATGAGACACTCTTCATGGGAAATTCTGCAACAACAAAAATTGAAGGCTATGGCAAGATGTGCCTAAAGATGAACTTGAGCAAGGTGGTGACTCTCAACAATGTTCTGCACGTCCCAGAAATACGTATGAAATTGATATCAGTCGCACTTTTCGTCAAGAACGGGTTCAAGTATGTATTTTTTTATGATAAAGTTGTATTAAGTAAGAATGATACTTTTGTAGGAAAAAGTTATCTAAGTGAGGGCCTTTTCAAGCTGAATGTAATGACTGTTGCTATTAATAATAAAGTTCAAGCTTCTTCTAACTTACTTGAGTCAAATGAATTATGGCATGCACGTTTGAGACATGTTAATTATAAAACCTTGCGCAAAATGATCAATTTGGAAGTATTGCCTAAATTTGAATGAAATAATTCAAGATTTCAAATATATGTTGAGTCTATATTTGTGAAACATCCTTACAAATCAATTGAAATGAATTCTGAAACTTTAGACTTAATTCAATTGAATATTTGTGATATGAAGTCAATACCATCTCACGGTGGAAAGAAGTATTTCATAACTTTTATTGACGATAGAACTCGTTACTTCTATGTTAATTTACTTCATAGTAAAGATGAGGCTATCGATACATTCAAGCAATACAAAAGTAAAGTTGAAATACAACTTAACAAAAAGATCAAAATAATAAGAAGTGATAGGGGTGGTGAATACGAATCTCCTTTGGAACAAGTATGTTTGGAATATGGCATTATTCATCAAACAATTGCCCCATATACGCCACAATCTAATGGGATTGCGGAAAGAAAAATCAAACATTAAAGGAGATGATGAATCCCTTGTTGATAAGTTCGGGTTTACCCTATAACTTATGGAGGGAAGCTATCCTTACGGCTAGTCGAATATTTAATCGTGTGCCCCACAGCAAAACACAATTTATTCTTTATAAAAAATAGAAAGGAAGAAAGCCAAGCTTGAATTACCTCAAACTGTGGGGGTGTTTGGTAAAGGTACAAATTCCTAAACCTAACAGGGAAAAATATAGGATCAAAAACCGTTGATTATGTTTTCATAGGATATGCAATTAATAGTAAGGCATATTGATTTTTTCGTTTATAAATCAAGGAATCCTGACATTCATGGTAATACGGTTATTGAATCAGATAATGTTGTATTCTTTGAAAATATATATCCATATAAAAAGGAATTTGAGTCGTCAAGTGTAAGTACGAAACGACCTCTAGAAGAAACCAAAGAAAGTATGCCAAACAGTGATAATCCAAGACGTAGTAAATGTCAAAGGACATTTACTTCCTTCAGACCAGATTTTATGAAATTTCTAATGGAAAATGAGCCTCAAACATACAAAGAAGCAATGGCTTCTTCTGAGTCTCCCTATTGGAAAGAGGTAGTCAATAGTGAAATAGAATCCATATTAAGCAACTATACGTGGGAGTTGGTTGATCTTCCTCCTTGTAACAAATCTTTAGGTTACAAATGGATTTTCAAAAGGAAAATGAAATATGATGGTACTATTGGTAAATACAAGCCTAGACTGGTTATTAAATGTTTTAGACAAAAAGAAGGCCTTGCTTATTTTGACGCATTCTCTCCGATAAGCAGAATTACATCCATATAGAGGCTAATAGCATTGGCCGCCGTGTATGGTCTTCAAATCCATCAAATGGATGTTAAGACAGCCTTCTTAAATGGAGATTTGGAGGAAGAAATCTACATGGAACAACCCGAAGAGTTTTTGGTTCCTGAGAAAGAAAAGAAGGTATGTCAACTTGTTAAGTCACTTTATGGACTAAAACAAGCACCCAAACAATAGCATGCAAAATTTGATAGTGTTATGTTGTAAAATGGCTTTCAGATTAATGAGTGTGATAAATGTTTTTACATTAAGAACACTCCAAATCACATAGTCATTGTTTGTCTATATGTGGACGACATGTTAATAATGAGTAAAGATATTGCCGATATAAATGCTACTAAGCGTATGCTAACTAGCAAGTTTGACATAAAAGACTTAGGAGTTGCTGATTTAATCTTGGAAATTAAAATCCATAGAACTCCTCAAGGTCTGGCATTATCTCAAACTCATTACATCAAAAGGGTCCTTGAAAAACTCAAGTATTTAGACTTCAAAACTTCAAAGACTCCAATTGATGTGAACATTCCTTTTACAAAGGACAAAGTATATCTCAATGAGACTGTGCTAGAGTGTTGGGAAGTCTAATGTACATCATGAATTGTACCCGACCAGATATAGCTTGTGCTATAAGTAAACTTAGTCGGTATACATGTAATCCTGGATAAAATCATTTGATGGCAATGAAACGAGTTTAGGGTTATTTGAACTATACCCAAGACCATGTTTTGCATTACGATAAATATCCCGCTGTTATTGAAGAATATTGTGATGCAAATTGGATCACCGGTTCAAAGGAATCAAAATCCACTAGTGGAATTATTTTCGCCATAGGTAGAGGAACGGTAGCTTGGAAATAGTCCAAACAAATATTGCTTGCTCACTCTACAATGGAGGCTGAATTCATAGCCTTAGACAAGGCCGGTGAAGAAGCTGAGTGGCTCTGAAACTTCTTGGAAGATATTCTATTTTGGCGTAGGCCGTTGACACCTATACATATTCATTGCAATCGACAATATCAAGGCGTGGGAGCCTTATGTATAATGGTAAAAATTGTCATATACGACGAAGACATAAGACTATTAAACAACTTTTCTCTAGAAGAATTATCACGATTGACTATGTAAAGTCAAAGGATAATGTATTGGATCCGCTTACAAAAGGTTTAACTAGAGACGATGTTGAGAGATCATCAAGGGGAATGAGACTATGCCAGAGGACAAGTCGTCATGGCGGAATCTCTACCTAGAAGACTGGAGACCCTAAGATATATGTTCAAGGAGCTCAAATAAATTTATGTACGACCGCTCTAACATTATCAAACAACTCAATCCATTCTCGTAATAAGACAATGTTCAGTACCAAGGATAAAGCGTTAAAGGCAATTTTTAATGATTATCTACGCTTGATATAGGAATTATCAAATAGTGTACATCTACGGGATTACACGTTTAGAAATCACCTATGTGAGTGTGAAGTGTAAGCCGCTTCAAGGAGAATTCTGTAAGGCCAATTCTCTTCGCACTCATGAACCAGACGATGTTCATGGCTGAAACGAATACAACAATGAAAACCAAAGACGTTCAAGAGTTAATTGTGTGACATATATTATCTAGGTATACACCAAAGCTCGATGGTTCAAAGATATCAAATCTACTGATTGACCGAGTATATCCAATATATGTTCACTACAGAAACTTCAAAGGAAAACCTAATTATCCAGCTGCAATTAGTTCTTACTTGCGAATCACATAATTTTCTGTGTGTTTTCATCATATGGCCATTCCTCATTCATGTGGGGGATTATTGGGGTTTTTGTAATGGGTGTGATGCAAAATGGTTCCTTGGCACCTTTTCATTGAAAAGGCTTCACACCTCTTCACTTCTCCCACTTTGTAATGGGTGTGAATGGAAAATGGTTCCTTGGCACCTTTTCATTGAAAAGGCTTCACACCTCTTCACTTCTCCCACTTTGTGGCTATAAATAGAGAGGCATTCTGCCTTATTTCTTTATCCCGGATTATTCTAACTCTCTCTTTAGTCTCTGTATTTGTTTTTCAAAGCAAAAGCAAGTTATGAGTCAGTGTGATTTTCTACCGCTCTTTGAGTTTGTTGTTCACTGTGATTTGAATTACCGCCATCACAGTGAGGTTAATTCCATTCTATCCTTGGAAAAAGTAATCCATAAATCTTGGGTAACTGTGAGGGAATTAGATTTCTTAAGGACAAGCAGTGTATACTGTTGGCTTGGAATTCTACTTCATCTATTTTCTATTTATTATCGAAAGTGAAGACATCTAACATAAAGTATCTTTGAGCAGCTTCAGTTAGTATTAAGTATTAAGTTTCAATGAAATTTTCCCTTCGCCTGCATGCTTATTAATGTTTCCTTTAGCATGACCCTTCTTCTCCTTATGTGTTAAGTTCTTGTTTCATGCAGGTAAGTATGTGAAGTTGATATGTGAATGAATAAGTATATAAAGGTTATCGTAATGGCCATTTTTGTACCTAAGTTATGTTTAAGCACGAGATTGTTGTTTACCTGTTTCGATTTGGCTTTTAGCATGAGAGGGATTATGTTTAAGCATGTAACTTTATTTTCTAAGCTTGAATCAGTAATGCAGGTCCTCGATCCATTATGCCTATTAGATTAGCAAAGTATAAATTTTTTACTAGTACTTTACTTAGGTATGACCATTCATTCAGGGTTTTTAAGTATATGTCCTTTTAAATGTTCAGTAGTCTAAGTGAGAAGGTCAAGAAATTTGTTACCTGTATGGCTCGAAGCTTGTCTTTTGTTGTAATGCGGGTGCTTTATCCCTTAATCCTTTCTACTTTTGTCATCTTTAGTTCTATTAAGTGAAAGATTACAAGTTCTTTTTTCAGTGATGCATTGGTTTGAGTTTATGTTCAGTTTGCTATCTATTTGAGTTTAGATTTGAAGTCTTGTTTAGATTTTGTTCAAATATTTGTATCTTTTATCTTTGCTTGTTCTAGTGCTTAGGAGCTTTGAGATTGGTCTGGGACTTGTCTAGCTTGAAATTGGGACTTGGTAGTAATTCTTTGGACTTAGTCCATTCTTAGGTTGGGCCAAATCAGCATGTGATATGATTTTGACCCATTAATCAAATCTGATATAATTTTGGGCAGATTCTAGTGTTTAATAGGATGTAGTAGATCATTTAGTGTAGCAAAAGAGGGTATTGGCTGGAATTTAGTAAATTCAGGCCAAATAACCCAACCACCCCAGCCTATAGGGGCTGCCCCTTCAATAAGACAACCTACTAGTCAGTTCTAGGGTGGCTAAAATAGTTCAATCAGTCCTAGTAGCTATATCATTCTAAAACACTCAAGCGGTAAGGAGTGTAGGCTTGTACCTTCGTAAAACTTAATACTCTGCCATTTGACCTTCACTTTTTGCCTTTAAATAGGGCCATTTACTACCCTTAAAAGAACAACAACAACTAGCTAAAAATACATTAACAAAATACGTGAGAGAAAAATAGAGTGAAGAGAAAGTAAGTTTGAGAGAAACCTTTAGAACCAAAAAAGACTTTGCATCAATGGTTTTTTTTTTGATAGAACCAAATAATTTTTGATGTAGGAAATCAAACGCGGAAAGTAAAAGATAGGAACGAGACGTATCTCGATCACAAATCTCAAGTAGCAACGGCGAACCCATTCCGTTACACCCCGAGAGAAGGTCAAGAACACCTACGCTAGGCAACTACCCTCAAGCTAACGTGAGCACGCAAGTAGAATGGTCGGGGGGATTGGAATTCATCTAGATCCGCTAGAGGAAGAACAAGTCCCAATTCGAGGTTTTTCATTCAGTAAGAGTTCAACTCTTCAACACAAGTGTATTTTTAATCATCAAGGTAAGCTAATGAAATAAACTATCAATCTAGCTATTTATAAGTGTTTTTAGGCACCATATGAAAGGTCGAAAATGCCCACACTTAGGCTTAGGAATAAAGGACCACGTAGGGTCAAAATAGTCTTAACATAGCTAGGAATTACGTGCTTCAGCATTCCGAGCGGAGCGCCCGGCCAAATGATCAGTGGGGTGGCCTAGGCGAGGCGCCCAGAGTTGGGGCGGAGCGCCTCAGCCTAGGCTTCTTCAGGCGGGGCGCCTGGGATGCTAGGCGGGGCGCCCAAAGCACTGGGTTGCTCCTCTTGTGCTCTAATCACTCTGAACGGCTTCCAATCGCTTCCTTCTTCTAGGCCCTTCCTCACAAAGTGTAGGTGTACTCCTTGGATCTCCCTAGCTTAGCTCCGAGTGAAGGGTCTCGTGGTTTGCCCGGCATCATCCTCCCCTTCTTGAGAAGATTTCGTCCTCGAAATTGAAGCATTATCATCCACGACCTCTTCATCACCTACATCCATAGGAACCAAGTCACAAACATTGAAAGTATTTGAAACTTGATACTCACTTGGTAAGTCGACCACATAGGCGTTGTTGTTTATCTTTGAGAGCACTTGGAATGGGCCATCTCCACGGGGTGCCAACTTCCCTTTCCTAAGGTTTGGGAACCTTTCTTTCCGGAAGTGCACCCACACATAATCACCCTTCTTGAGTTCCACCTTCTTGCGTCCCTTGTTTTTCTTGGAGGCCACCTTTGCATAAGCTTCCTTCAAATTCTTCTTTGCCTTAGCATGTAGCTCCATCAAAGCCTTGGGTCTAGCTTTTCCTTCAAAATTAACAACCATTTCCCTTGGCAAAGGGGTTAGATCAAGGGGAATCAAGGGGTTAAAACCATACACACACTCGAATGGAGTCATGCCAATCATTCGATGCACGGTTCGATTGTAGGCAAACTCCATAAGAGGTAGCTTGTCTATCCAAGTCCCACCCTTACCTCGGGTCATGGCTCTAAGAAGAGCACCCAAGGTTCGGTTCACCACTTCGGTTTGCCCATCGGTTTGGGGGTGGTGGGACGTAGAAAACAAGAGTTTGGTGCCAAGGGCACCCCAAAAACTCCTCCAAAAATGACTTAGGAACTTAGTGTCCCTATCACTCACTATGGTTTGAGGCACACCATGCAATTTCAAGACATTATCAATAAACAAGGTAGCAACATGTTGTGCATCATCACATTTTCGACATGGAATGAAATGAGCCATTTTGGAGAACCTATCCACAACAACATAAATGCTATCATGGCCCCCCAGTCCTTGGTAAACCCATGACAAAGTCCATTGATATATCCAACCACGGACTAGTAGGTATGGGGAGTGGGGTATACAAACCATGGGGGTTCGACTTGGACTTAGCAACTCAATATGGGTCCCCATTTTAGGCCAATGGAATTTTTCCCGAAGGATGGCCAAGGTTTTGTCCCTACCAAAGTGACCCATGAGTCCTCCACAATGTGCCTCTTGCACAAGCAATTCCCTCCATGAGGACTCGGGTATGCACACTTTACCATTCTTAAAGATATATCCATTAACCCATTGGTATTTCTCAACTCTCTCCCCCTTTTCTAGAGCTTCATGGATGCTCTTGAGCTTCGGGTCATGAGCATACATCAATTTAATGCTCTCAAAACCCATAAGCTTAGAGGTGAGAGTGGTGGCTAGAGCGAACTTTCTAGAAAGCGCATCCGCCACAACATTGTCTTTCCCTTTCTTGTATTGGATAACATAGGGAAAAGACTCAATGAATTCAACCCACTTGGCATGCCTTTTGTTAAGCTTCTCTTGGCCTCTTAAATGCTTGAGTGACTCATGGTCACTCTTGATTACAAATTCTCGAGGCCAAAGGTAGTGTTGCCAATGGGCAAGGGCTCTCACAAGGGCATACAACTCCTTGTCATACGTAGAGTAATTCAAGGAGGCCCCTTTCAACTTCTCACTAAAGTAGGCGATGGGTTTGCTATCTTGCATTAAAACACCACCAATTCCCACCCCCGAGGCATCACATTCAACCTCAAATGCCTTTCCGAAGTCGGGCAATTGCAATAGAGTGGCGGTACTCAACCTACTTTTCAACTCTTGGAAGGCCTTCTCTTGAGGCTCTCCCCAAACAAAAGGTTGGTCCTTCTTCACCAATTCGGTGAGTGGAGCGGCAATGGAGCTAAAGTCTTTCACAAATCGTCTATAAAAACTAGCAAGACCATGAAAGCTCCTCACTTGAGTCACGGTAGTAGGAGTAGGCCAATCACGTATGGCCTCTACCTTAGACTCATCCACCTCCACTCCTTGGGCACTCACAACAAACCCAAGGAAGACTACCTTCTCAACACCAAAGGCACATTTTTTAAAATTAGCATAGAGCTTTTCGGCTCTCAACTTTTCAAGCACTTGCCTAAGGTGATCAACATGGTCGTCTATTGATTTGCTATAGATCAATATATCGTCAAAGTAGACGACCACAAAATTGTTGATGAATGGCTTTAGAACATGGTTCATGAGCCTCATGAAAGTGCTAGGTGCATTGGAGAGCCCAAAGGGCATCACCAACCATTCATAGAGACCAAACTTGGTCTTGAATGCGGTTTTTCATTCATCCCCGGGTTTCATCCGGATTTGATGGTAGCCGGACCTAAGGTCAATTTTGCTAAACACACATGAACCACTTAATTCATCTAACATATCATCAAGTCGGGGAATGGGTTGACGGTACTTTACCGTTATTTTGTTCACGGCCCGACAATCAACACACATCCTCTAAGTACCGTCCTTTTTGGGAACAAGGATCACAGGTATGGCACAAGGACTCAAGCTCTCCCTCACCAAGCCTTTAGTGAGCAATTCATCAACTTGCTTTTGCAATTCCCTTGCATCCTCCGGATTGCTCCTATAAGCCGGCTTGTTTGGGATTTGAGATCCCGGGACAAAGTCTATTTGGTGTTCAATACCCCTCAAAGGAGGTAATCCATCCGGCATCTCATCCGGGAACATGTCCCCAAAATCCTTCAAGACATTCTCAAACACACTAGGCAAAGGGTTAGAAGAAAAATCACAATTAGAGTTAAGGATCATACTTTTGTGCACTAGGCATAGGACAAACTTGGTGCCATCATTTCCTTTTAGGATCTCGCCCGGTTGCATTATGGCACATATGCCACCGGTAGAAGAAGAAGGTGGGATTTCCACCATACTTTTGGACAAAGGGCTAGTCTCAATGATAGACTTAGCCTTTGCCGCCTCCTTCAACTCCCTCATCCGCTTGTAGTCATCACTCACTTGTTTGGGAATTAAGGGCTTCAACACAAATTTCCTTCCTTCATGTTTGATCGTGTAAGTGTTGACACGACCATTGTGAACCGCTTGTCGATCAAATTGCCAAGGCCTTCCAAAGAGAAGGTGGCATGCTTGCATAGGCACCATGTCGAACACGTGTTCATCTACATAATTACCCACTTTGAACTTGATCAATGCTTGCTTCACCACCTTTAGCTCCCCACATTCACTAAGCCATTGTAGGCGATAAGGTTTGGGATGTTTCAAGGTAGGCAATTTGAGTTGGGTAATTAGTGATTGACTCACAACATTAGCACAACTTCCGAAGTCAATGATCATAGTGCATACAACACCCGCAACTCGGCATCTAGCATGAAAAAGGTTTTCCCTTTGTAAGGTTTCTCCATCCTCCACTATCATAGCTCCTAAGCTCCTCCTCACAACTAGAAAAGTATGAGACTCGTCATCCTCCACCGCTTCATCATGATCATCCTCCTCTACTCCATCATCTCCTTCTACCCCCTCATCTTCCTCCGATTCACTCTCTTGTTCATAAGCATTTTCACCAACAACAACCATGGTCCTTTTCGTAGGACACTCCTTAGCAAAATGTCCATACCCCTTGCATTTGTGACATTGAATGGAAGAAGAAGTAGGAGTATTCAATTGGGTTTTAGAATTACCTCCAACATTGGGTGTGTACTTCTCAAACGGCTTCTTCACATCTTTGCTAGCACTTGCTCCACTAGGGCTTAGGATTTTTCCAATCCTTTGGCTTGCTCATGGAAGTAGAAGTGTTGCTCTTGTAACGGTTGGACTTTTCTTTATCAAGCCATTGCTCGGCTTGAATAGCGGCATCAAGGGCTTCTTGAAGTGAAAGATAAGCATGCAATCTCAATTGTGAAGCTATACCATAGCTCAAACCATTCATGAATCGGATCACGGCTTGCTCCTCATCTTCGGTGTCCATATCCAAGGCCATTCGAGTTCTTTCAAACTCATCATAATATTCATGCACCGTTTTGACACCTTGCTTCAACTCATAAAGTTTCTTGTGTTGCTCTTGACGATATCTAGGAGTGATGTACTTGATACTCATGATACCCTTCAAGTCATTCCAACCCACATTCACGGGGATTCCCGCTCTCCTCCTTGATCTCTTAATGGCTTCCCACCAAGTAGATGCATAGGATTCAAAGGATGAAATAGCATAAGTACCTTTCTTCTCATCGGTCATCTCATTTGTGTCAAACAATCTTTCCATGTGTAGCACCCATTCAATGTAAGCCTCCGGATCACAATTCCCTTTAAAGGTTGGGAGATTAAGCTTCACACTATTGAGGTTGGTGTTGTCACGATCCCCACGGAAAGGCTCCGGTTGGCCCCCATAGTGATCTTCATTCACACCATACTCCCTCCTCGCATTCCCTCCAACATACCCCATAGGTGGCCCTCGACCTCGGCCCCTACCTCTATCCACATTTCGACCCCAATTCATACCTCGTCTCGGTTGAAAGTGATCATCAAACCCATACATATCATCTCCATAATCGGCTTCCTCCCCTTCTTGAGCTTCATCGGCTTGCTCAAGAGGTTGCACATTTCGGATGGGTCTTGGTAGTGGAATGTTTCTTGGGAGGTTGTCCATGATACGGGAATGCCCGTTCGTTGGGGATTGCCCAACACTTGATCAATTCTCTCTCGATCATCCTTTACCCGTTGTTGATTGAGCAATTCAATAACATGGCTAACTTGCTCCGGGGTAAAGTTAGGAGTACTTGAGACTTCAACTTGGACACTCGGGGTCCCTTTCTGAACTTGGACACTCGGGGTCCCTTTCTCCGATTGGACATTAGAAGTCCCTTGCTCAACTAAAGCACTTGAGTTCACCCTCTCAAGGCTTTCAATCCTCAAGTTCATACTATCCAATTTGGCAAGGATAGTACCAAGGACACTCTTAGCAAAATCTTCTCCTTCGGTAGACATTGGACCTACACAAGTAACAAACGTTAGCAAAAACAACCTCACACACTCCCTCACTTGAGATCACTCGGTTCTCTCGTTTAGTGGTGGTGGATATTTCACTCGACTTGCAGTTCCAAAGCTTCACGTAAATGAGTAGCAATTCCTCAACTCAACCAAACTATTCATGAGTCAAGCACACTCCGGGGTGAGTGGAGTTAATGGGACTCAATGAAAGCTAGGCACTTTGAAGTGAGGACTTGAATCAAAAAGAATCTAGGAGTCTTCTTGGAATTCTACTCTCCTACTAATGCACGAATTAACCTAAAAGCAATGAAAGATTAGTGCTAATTAAGTAGAAAGATTACTTAGGTAGGCACTAATTAGAGGTTAGGCAACAAAGGAACAAGCAAACCTAGGAGAAACTACCCAAATGCAACCCTTCAGGGGTCAGGCGGAGCGGCCAAGGGAGTGGGGCGGAGCGCCTGAAAAATGGTGCAGCGGGGTTGGGCAGGCGGGGTGCCCAAATGTTGGGCGGAGCGCCTGGAGCAAGAGTAGTTCAGGCGGAGCGCCCAAAGGTCTAGGCGGAGCGCCTGGACGAAGAACACCTGGGTTTTCTACTCCGTGTTCTTCGTTTTCAATCCAATTTCTAGGCCGACTCCAAGGTGTTTTTGCCAAATCCAAGGTACCTAAAGTTTTTCCTTGATACAACCTACAATCCCCAATAAATTTCACACCCAAACAACCAGCAAATAATGTTCAATCAAGATTCAAAGTTTTCAAGTTTGGGGTTTCAACATGGGTTTCAAGGTTCAAGGGTGGGTTTTGATTCTTAAAAAACTATGTTACCGAACTCCGAATCACGCGATTCTTGTTGCAAATTGTTCGATTTTCAATAGAGATCAATCCCCAACAATCCATTCCAAAACCCCACAATCACACAACCCAAAATCAATAAATTTCATCAAGAACAAGGGTTTGGTAGGGTTTAACAATAATTGGGGTTTCAATTTTTCAAATCAATCCAATCCAAACAAATTTGGTACCCAATTGTCAAGTTTTCAACAAGGATTAAGAATCTATAACACCCACTTCAAGAATCACAAACACCAAAAAGTTACACCAATTTTTGAATTTTTGAGTTTTTCAATTTTTTTGTAATTTTCTTCTTTCAATAACTTCAACAACAAAAAATCTAAACAAACTAACCTAAGCACGAAGAATCAAGGGTCGGGGTTCGTAGGAACGATACCCGAACCTTGCTCTGATACCAAATGATGTAGAAAATCAAACGCGGAAAGTAAAAGATAGGAACGAGACGTATCTCGATCACAAATCTCAAGTAGCAACGGAGAACCCGTTCCGTTACACCCCGAGAGAAGGTCAAGAACACCTACGCTAGGCAACTACCCTCGAGCTAACGTGAGCACGCAAGTAGAATGGTCGGGGGGATTGGAATTCATCTAGATCCGCTAGAGGAAGAACAAGTCCCAATTCGAGGTTTTTCATTCAATAAGAGGTCAACTCTTCAACACAAGTGTATTTTTAATCATCAAGGTAAGCTAATGAAATAAACTATCAATCTAGCCATTTATAGGTGTTTTTAGGCACCATATGAAAGGTCAAAAATACCCACACTTAGGCTTAGGAATAAAGGATCACGTAGGGTCAAAATAGTCTTAACATAGCTAGTAATCACGTGCTTCAGCATTCCGGACGGAGTGCCTAAGATTGGGGCGGAGCGCCCGGCCAAATGATCAGTGGGGTGGCCTAGGCGAGGCGCCCAGAGTTGGGGCGGAGCGCCTCAGCCTAGGCTTCTTCAGGCGGGGCGCCCAAAGCACTGGGCTGCTCCTCTTGTGCTCTAATCACTCGGAACGGCTTCCAATCGCTTCCTTCTTCTAGGCCCTTCCTCACCAAGTGTAGGTGTACTCCTTGGATCTCCCTAGCTTGGCTCCGAGTGAAGGGTCTCGTGGTTTGCCATGCATCAATTTTGTACCTTTTAAACATCAGTCACTGCCTTAAAATAGAAATCTCTTTAACTTAAGAACATTTAAAGGAGGGTGTGACTGCGAAGGTGACATTCCACGCAGTTTTTAATACTTTAGTATTTAGGGGCTATTTCATCATTTTGTAATTAACTTAAGGTTTGCTATAAATAGTAGTATTAGGGGGTAATTATCCTTAGACTTTGTTGATTGATGAATGATGAACTTATTGTTGAGTGGGCTTGGGTATTAACCATTTATCTCTTCTTGGTACTCTCTGGAATATCTCAAGTGTGAGATGATTCATTTATGAGTTCAAGTCTCCTCCCCCTTGGATTGTTAAACTTATTTTGATTGTTAATTACTAGGTCTAAGTTTGAGTCTTAGGTTGACTAATTACATATTTGCTTGTTTATTGTCCTTTCTTTTTTCAAAGCTATCGTATAGCCTTTTAATTTAATTGTTTTCCCAAATATAGTAGTGTTCTTGAGGATTGAAAAACCTATTTCTTCAATTTTCTTGAATCATCCATTTTAGGGTCATGTCATTTTGTTATCAGAGCTCGGATTGGTAGCAGGTCACTATTTTTGGATCCGAAAACTCAACTCCTTTAGTTGAAAGTTGTTACAGATTGTTGGGATTGGTTTAGAAATTGTTAGTTAGATTTTAACTTTGTGGTATAACTACTGCTTTGGTGGACTTTTTGAGAAGAATACACGACCATTAAAGGGCCTTAAGAAGCTAGAGATTTGAAGATATTGATATTTTGATCTGAAAGCTTCTGGGGTTTGTGCGGAGTAGTGTAACCAACTTGTGGCTTAATTTTCATCTCGTTTAGTAAAGGATTGTATGAGTCTGAATCAAAAATTTTTATTTAGAGCTCGTGTGTTCTTGTTGTGTTCTTTAGTTTTCTAGGTTGTCTTGAAGCTCATGTATGCGAAAAACTTAGCAAGGATATAATATTTTTGGAATCTCCGATAACGTGAACAGAATCTCGCAAATGCGACAGTTAACATTTCAGGTTGATTTGTAAGTTGTATTTATAGTTCAAATCCAAAGTGACTGATGGTTTAATTTTTGTGTACTGCCTCTTTGAAGCTTGAATCTATAGCTTTATCACTGTTTTGAATATATTTTAGTGGCTAAATTGAAGAAAATTGGTTTCACCATTGTTGGGGTCTTAAAAGCTTCAAAACCTTCAAATGGGTTAGGATGATATCTTGAGTTTTCACAAAGTTGATGGTTGGGGTTTGACTTGGTGGAGTTTTTGGTTGGGTTTTTGGATCAATTGATGTTGTAAGAAGAACAAGCGTATGAACACAAAGAAACTTGCTAATTTCCAGAATTTACAAAGATAGACCAGTGTTGTGACTGTCTTGAAGATCTATCCCTTTCTACCTGTGGCCATTCCATATGAGTTAAGAAAATAGCCCCACACCAGATGGATATCTTGAATCCTAGAAACTTTGCAGTGGCAGGCTACACTTGAGACATATTTACAGAAATTGACTTTGACGTATAGCCACTTCTTTCATCAGTCGTTCAGAAAATAATTAGATTTCCAAAACAGAATCTTTTACCCAGTAATCTGATTCTCTGACCTGTTAAAATTTTGTCCTTTCACACTTTTGTAATTATTTTAGGCAGTTTATTTCGAGTATTTAGTCCATACTTAGTGTTAAACTAGTTTTGTGTCTGTCTTTCATTTCATGCCAATTCTTTTGTGTTTTTCTCCTTTTAATTTTGGTGTTTGTTTCCTAGTCCGTTAGTGTGTCTTTGTCCGTTCTTTGGTGTCATATAATTTCCACTCCGAACCGATACTTAGATACTTGCTTTGAGAATTTTAGATTGAAGAATCTTGAAGAGGTTAAAGGATACTCTTGTGTGGAGAAAGGCTTGACTTGTGAGATCATAAGGATGAGGTCCTAAAGGCCAACGAACTTTCGGTATAAATATGAGTGGAGTGAAATTCTATTTGAGTGAAACACGTGAGAGAGTGACATGTGAGGTCCTTTACTTTTACTAACCACTTTTCCTGTCTTAATTTTTTCTTTTGTAGGTACAATGAGTTGCAAGGGAGGTTTGGATGGTTATGGTGGTGATTTGAGTGGGATGAATGCCTCTAGTAGTCCAACTACTAGTGAGGATCCGTTTGGACATTACTATGAAAATGGAAAAATAAAGAAGCTAAGTAGATGTACTATTAGTGTTGAAGGATGTGAAGGTTGTATCTTATAAGTGGATGACATTGATAGAAATTGCATTACCCCTACTTTGATTAAGGAGTTTGAGAATACCTTGTTATAACTTGAAAAATCCTTAAGAATATAATTTAGTATGGGTTGATAAAATAGTAAAGGTTTGCCTTTTCAAAGAGAGTTATAAGGAATATATGTGGTGTGAAGTGTATGACATGCATCTTGTCATGTATAGTTGGGAATACCTTGGATGTAAAACAAAGAGATACAATACAATGCAACAAGGGATATGTACTATGTGAGGAGGAATGGAAGATGTTATGACTTTGCTCCTAGAAGACAAGTCAAGAAATGTGACTTGAAGGTTGGTGGAAACATTGGCACTTCTAATGGTGTCAAGTTGATACTTGAGGTGAAGGGTCATCCTAATAAATCAAAGGGGGTCCTTCAAACCTATTTCCATCCTAGTGAAATGAAGAAAAAAAAAAGGGCAAGAGTAGTAAGGGAGAGCAAACTGACAACTCTAGACTGGAAAAAGAGAGAAATTGTTGAGTGAAGTGAGTGAGTTGTCACAAGATAAGAAAGAAGAGCTTAAAAATGAAAAGAGAGAAAAGAAAGAGGGAAAACAAAGAGTGAGGGCTTGTGTCTTTTGAAGGGACTTTTGGAGATACTCAATTGGGGAATCCTTCTTTAAAAATGGTTCCACGCTTGGAAGAAAAAGAGGAAACCAAGGTGAAGTCTCCAAAGAAATAAATGTGCTTAATTTGAAAAGCCAAGGTAAATAAGACTCTTTGGGTGTCCTACAGGGTAACAAAGCTAATCCTAACTCTTGTATTTCTTTGGGTGAGCTTGATAGAGATTTGAGTATGGTTGAGCTTTACTTTATGTGGGATTGATGATTCTTTATCTTGCATTTAAAGTCATGTTGGTAATTTGGAGCATACACTAGTTGAGTTTAGTGGTGTCGCTAAATAAGTTATAGATTGTAAGCTTGAATCTTGTCAAACTAGTGTTATACACATTGTTCGAACACATGAGATAGAAAGTGTTTTCTTGAATTTCTCTAAAGAAGATGATTTTGATTCGTCTTTGTATAATAGGAGCACTATTCTTGGTGATAATTTATTAGAGAATGATTGTATTTTTGCAAATGAGTTTATTTGCTTAGATTCGTTAACTTGTAAAGGCATGACTTTTAGTTGTGCAAACAACTATAAAATGAAGTTTGAGAATGCAAGTACCATGTCATATGTTGAAGAAAGTGGTAGAATTAATGATCTTGAAAATCAAGAAAGCATGATTAAAATTATCATTCTTTAATTTTTTTCATGAGTTCTATAAATAATATAGGATTGGATAATGATTGTGCTAATTGTTCTTATAATGAAAATGGTCTTTCTCTTGTGAATGAAGAAAATTTGTTAGTTGAAGAAGAATGTGATTTGCTAGCTTATTTGAGAAACTCGTCTAATGAGTATTCTTCTAGTGTTGAATTTGGACAAAAATTGTGGTATAACACCCCACCTTTATTTGATGAAGAATCTTGTGATCTTTTGAATAATAGCATTCTTGATATGGATGGTGGTGTGTGTCAAGTTGAAAAGGCTTGCATTATGAAAAAAAGTGAACCTTATTTGAGAAGTGAAACTTCTTCTTTGAGTTGTCCTAATAATGATTGTGTGCTTGATAGTATTTCTAATTTAGAAAATGAGATTGAATAAATGGACACCATTGATGATGTTTCCTTGGATGATACCTTTCTGTTGAAATTGTTTGCACTTGATGAAAACAATGATCCGTTATTTAAAGAGTTGCATAACTTGTGAAAATGATTCTTATGACTTGCTTGAGAGTTCTAATTGTGAGAGTGTTAGCAAGCTAACTCCCAAAATATTTGTTGATTCATCCAAAAATGAAGAATGTCCTTTAAAGAACGGAGACACTAGTGATAATCATGGTAAAGTAAGAATACTAGTTTTAGTGTCAATTTCTTTACTTGCTATTTCCCTAGTCTTGAGCATACATTTGGGGTAGACTATGATAGAGCTTCTAATGTAAAGAATGGAGAATTTTGAATGGAAGCTTGGCTTGAGTTGCATGAACTTGAAAGTGAAAATCTTCTTTTTAATAAACCTACTAAATTTCTTAGATCATGTTTGAAGGATTTCCAAAGGGGTTTCTTTAGCTCATCCCATGTTGATTGTGTGATTTATAGTCAACTCTTTGTTGCTTACAATGACAAATTGTTCTTTGTGAATATTTATGACACTTGGGTACACCATAAAAGTGTGCATTTTGAGTTGAACCATGTGGGTCTTGTTCCATTTTTAGGATATGTCATGCTTGGATTAATGGTGGCTTGGTACTTAATTTTATCTATCAAGGGCTTTAAAGACATAAAATCATGACTAGAGGATATGAACACTCAAAGCATGTTAAAGTGGAAGTTCAAGCTTGCAGGATTTCCGGACCATCAATACATGTCGTTATCGCGACCTCTTCATCACCTTAGCGAGAGCATCAGGCAAGACACTGTTGCAATAGCGACAACTATTCTGTGATTGCGTTGAAGGCTTATATATTTGTGCACGGTCGCGAGTTAAGGGCGCGTTAAGAAAAAGGACGTTCCATGTAATTTTTACTCTTTAGCATTTAAGGGCTATTTAGTCATTTTGTAGTAAACTTAGATTTTACTATAAATAGTGGTATTAGGAGGTAATTAGCCTTAGACTTTGTTATTTGATGAATAATGAACTCATTGTTGAGTGTGTAGGAGTATTAACCCTTTATCTCTTCTTAGTATTTTCTTGAATATCTCAAGCGTGAGATGATTCTGTGTGGGTTCAAGTGTCTTCCCCAGTGGATTGTTAAACTTGTTTTGATTATTAATTAGTAGGTCTAAGTTTGAGTTTTAGGTTAACTAATTACATCTTTACTTATTTCCTATCTTTATTTTTTCAAATCTATCTCATATCCTTTTAATTTCATTGTTTTCCCAAATTTGGTAGTGTTCTTGAGGATTGAATAATTCATTTCTTAATTTGCTTGAATCATCCATTTGAGGTTCATATCACATCTTGGCCAAGATCCACATAAGGAGAAGACGATGAAGCACTGCGAGAAGCTCAACTTTTCTTTCTATGATTAGATTTGGATCTGTCTTTATTCCTTCCTCTGAAAAAATAGTAGAGGCAAGAGTTTTAGGCGTAACCATGTTTTTCCGAATCTGAGAAAGATTCAGCTTGATATGAAGAAGAAACTATGATGAAAGATATGGAGAATCTGAGGAAGATTCAGCTTGATATGAAGAAAAAGCCATGATGAAAGATATGGAAAAGAATAAGGAAAAATTTTTAGCTATGGAAAAAGGAAAAGAAGTAAGAGGGCGGAGATAGAACTAAAAAAGTAAGAAAAATGAGTATATATAAAGCAAAAGAGGCTGGAAGATCAAAGGATTTTTACTGAGAGCAGAAGGAGTAGTTAAAGTGATTTGACACACCTAAAAAGGCATCAGGTAATCATGACATTAGTAGTCGAAAATAATACATGCTCCAACCAAAGGCAAGTACGTGAAATTGATTAGAATGTGAAGTGACAACCCCCATTTATAAAACTCATGGAAAGGACAAGGCCACGTCAACTTCCCTTCCTAGAAATCACTTTCATTCCTCGAGCGTAACAGTTAATAGTCAGGGGACTATCTGTATTGGATAAAATTTACACTAGCCATGTATGCAGCATAAACATCCACCAGCCATTAGAAGAAAGTCAGTTTGAAGATGATATGGAATGAAGACTTCGCCAAACAGTTAATAGTCAGGGGACTATCTGTATTGGATAAAATTTACACTAGCCATGTATGCAGCATAAACATCCACCAGCCATTAGAAGAAAGTCAGTTTGAAGATGATATGGAATGAAGACTTCGCCAAAGGTAGAAGGAAGTTAATAAGACCAAAGCAAGACCGAGCATAATAATAACCGAATATAATAGATACTTTGAATGGATTAAGGCTTTTAGATTTCATAAGACTAGACACAAGAAGACAACAATTATGTCATCTGCTCCATTACGTGGAATATTCTCTATTCATATACTGACACCAATGTCCATAATTCTTGAGGAGAAAAAAAGCCTTATCCTGGAGAGTACACGTGGCTGGATATGTATATGGAACCTCTAAGGTTAAGAAGTAGTATAAATTTCTTTGCAACCATTCTTGTAACATTCAATCTTTACCGAATACAACTTTACATTACATTCTTAGCTAAATATTCTCATTATAAACTGCGGCCTTGGAAAAGAAAAAATTGTCTTAGCCTTTGTGATCATCAATTAGAGTTTCTCTATTCTTACTTAGCTCTTTACTAGTTTTTTTAATTATTTATTTACATCGCTATTATAAGTCTAATCAAACAAGAATATTGCTCTACTTCTATATCTAAGTAACTTAAGGTAACCAATGTTAACTTGATACAACTTCTTGTTTGTGACTCACTTACATACAAAATCAACTGGTATTGCTTAAATATAATATTAACATATACAGTTTGTAGTATTTCAATTAAATCGGGTCAGAACTTCAAATTTGACATGGCGAAAGGATTTGCAGTTCTCCTGTCAATAATGGGCGAAGTGCACAAATAGTCATTTTTGCACGTACTTTTACAGTTCCACTATTTATGTGCGCACATTTGCATAGGCTGGCAATTTTGCAAATCTTCAAACTATTGGGGTTGAAGTTCAAGCCAACCTAAGCTAACTTTAGTCCTTTTGTATGAAGTTAAAATAAGCTCTTTTTTTTTTTTTTTTTGCTCAACTTCTAACCAAAATATTTGAATTTAATTTTAAAGTTTAGCCCAACTTCACTTTTTTTTTTTTTTAATGAATTTGGTTCATTCTAAGTTAAGTGAATTTCACAATATGAGTATTCAATTTTAACCTTGATGGTTTGAAAATAGATGATGGGACTTGCAAATATTTTTTAAAAAGTAGCTAAAAAATAACTAACATGAGTAAAATTGGTTGCTTAGCCAAATTGTTACGTCAATATTGGACGAAGTGCACAAAAGACCCTTTTTCACATGCTATTTGGGCACAAGCCACAAATAGCATAACATTTAGTTAGTAGCCACTTTCCCTTCCACCCCCAAAAATTAGAAAAGACTAAGTTACCCCCTACTACATTATATAACCTTCACAACTCACAAGTTTCGTCTCTTTCCTTCGTCTCTGCATCGTCTCTCTCTTCTCAACACTATTCCATTAAAAAGCTCTGTGTTAGGACGTAATTTTCAACAATTTCAGCTATTATCTTCAAAAACTTATGAGTATTCAACAATTTCAGCTTAAGTATATATAATATCTTCATTTTGTTTTTTATCTATAGCTTCAGAAAAATTAGATTATAAATTCAATAAATTTTGAATTTGAACAAAATTAAGTCCATCAGAACTGAATTTTAGAGAAATTTGTTCCAATTTTAGTAGTTTTATACCTCTATGAGACGTCGACAGCTGAACTTTAGTGCTTAAGGCCTGAATATTCAAATACAAAGTGAAAAACTACCTCATGCCTTCGCGATTAGTTATCATATATTGATGTGTGAAGTATCAGCACATTGGGACTGAAGTTGAAGTAAATTCAGTCGATTAGGAATGAGTTTGAAGTAGATTCAATCTATTAGGCTGAGTTTGAAGTAGATTCAGTCGATTACAACTGATTTTGAAGTAACTTCAATCAATTGGAACTGAATTTTGGACAAATTAATTTCAATTCAGTCATTTTTATACCTCGACATCTAAACTTCACTGCTTAAGGATTGAAAATATATAAACTAAAAAAGCAACCCCAGGCCTTCGTAATTAGTCATCACATATTATTGTGTGAAGTATCAGCACAATTTGGTAAGAACTATATCTGGTATTGCACATTATGACTAAGTTTGATGTAGATTAAGACTGAATTTGAAGTAACTTCACTCTACAAGAACTGAATTTCAGAGAACTTTTGTGCCAGAAAAATCAAATATAAAGCGAAAAGCAACCTTAGGCCTTGTATTATTTAGTTATCGCACATTGTTGCATAAAATTTCAGCATATTAGGACTGAATTTGAAGTAAATTCAGTCGATTGGGACTGAGTTTGAAGTAAAGCCAGTCAATTAGACTTAATCTGAAGTAGTTTTAGTCAATTATGACTGAATTTGTAGTAACTTGACTCCATCAAAACTAATTTCAGAGAACTTTGGTGCTTAAGGCCTGAAAATTCATATATAAACTAAAAAAACAATCTAAGGCCTTGGCGATTAGTTATCACATATTATTGCATGACGTATCAGCACATTAGGACTGAAGTTGAAGTAAATTTCGTCGATTAGGATTGAGTTTGAAGTAGATTCAGTCGATTAGACTGAGTTTGAAGTAGATTCCAATTACGAATGAGCTTAAAATACATTTAGTCGATTGCGACTAAATTTTTAGTAACTTCACTCCATCAGAACTGAATTTCAGAGAACTTCAGTCCTTAATGCCAAAAAAGTCAAATATAAAGCAAAAAGCAACATGAGGCCCTTGCGTGATTTAGTTATCGCATATAATTGCCTGGAAATTCAGCACATTAGGGGACTAAAGTTGAAGTAAATTCAATCGATTAGACTGAATTTGAAGTAGTTTCAGTCGATTAAGACTAAATTTGAAGTAACTTCAGTCAATCAGGACCAAATTTCATATGTTTGGTTTGAATTTTATATATTTGGTTCTCATTATTTTTAAAAGTTCATTACTTAAGGTTTGAACACTTCTGTATTGATAATTTAAAGATCAGTCTGCAAGATTTGAACTTCAAAAAATAACTCTGAAACCTCATGGACTGACTTTCATACATAGCAAAAAATATTTAAATCTTAAGACTTATGGTTTGAAGTACATTTATTCTGGTATGAGGTTTCAATGAAGATTTTCCATACTAACACATTTCATTCTCTGGTTTACTTATTCAATGTAGAATGGATACAATTTGTTTGGTTATTACTTTCAATGGGAATTGCACACAAGATTATAAGTACTTGGATCATGAAACGAAGCTTCTACTTGTTAATGAAAGAATTGAATTCATAAGTTTTATTGAGAAGATTTATGAAGCTACACATTTCATTTGAGATATGAATATATGGTTTGATATTAGCACGACTTCAAGCAAAGGAATGCTTGTAACAAAATAAGAACTTCAAAAGAAAAAAGAATTCAATCCATAGAGTCTAAAATATATGAAATTCAAAACTTTCTGCGATTTAAATTTGTCCTATGTTATAATATTTCAGCTTTATGTATATGTTTCTTGCTTTCAAGCTATCAATTGACGGTTGGAAGTATTATCAACCAGTCATAGAAGTAGACGCAATATTTCTAAAAGCAACATATCAAGGTATTCTCATTATTGCTATAGCAAAGGATGAAAACAATCAACTACTCCCTCTAGCTTATAGAATTGCAAACTCTAAAAATAATGATGCTTATATTTGGTTCTTCAGCGAGCTATGAAACGCAATAGGTAGTCGTGCTGAATTTGTGTTTCTGTCAAACATAAACAAATCAATTACGGAATTGCACAAGATTATCCTGATAGCTACCATTGTATATGCATCTACAACTTTGAAAAGAATATAAACCAAAGGAATGTTAGAACCACAGTGATAAGTATGCTTCAAACTGCTGCAAGAGCTTATAAGCATGAAGACTTTCATCACTTCATATCGCAAACAAAGAGAATAGATAGAAAGACATTCAACTACATAATGGAAGAATCACCTGAAATATGAGCTAGATCATATTCACTGAGTCAACGATATGATATGCTTACAACAAATATAGTGGAGTCAATGAATTCTGTGCTACTTAAAGCAAGAGAGTTACCCATTTTAAGCATTTTGGATTTGATCATACTTAATGTTTATGTCTAAAATTGGACGTATAGGTTAAACTTAAATTTATGAATGGGTCATAAGCAATACAGTAAAATACGACGGAAAAATAAGTAAATAGAGAGGAAAATAATAGACAAGAAAGTAAAGAGTTTTATTCCTTGAGAATAGCGAATTCAGTGGTAAATCGCTTGATGTACAATACAATTTAAGGAGGGATATTTATAGTAGTGATTACTCAGTCCTAATTATGGTAAAATACAAAGACTAATGAGGCTCATGGGCCGGTAAACTCAAGGCGGTGGTATATACGAAACCCTAACTAGGATACTGTAACCCTACGGCGACAGGATATATGCCTTGCATCATACGCTCGTACCGCCTGAACGGTCGTAACTCATAAAATAGGCGTGTATCCTTTGTGCCCGGTGACTTTTAGGATAAGTCTAGTCTCGCCAGCCGGACTCGTATCCCCTTAATAATAGGTGACGTATTTTTGCCCACACAGTCAGTCCCCCACTTGCTGAGTGCTGATGCAAGCAGTCAAGAAATAAAAGCAGTGTGAAAGATATCTCAATGACTCCTTGAAACTCGCACTCGCTTTGACAAAGCATGATGCTGATTTATTCGAGAACTCCACGTGTCTTCATCTGATTCTTTGTCTTCATCTAACTCTTCTCGTGGTTCGAGGCTGTCTCTTGGTTCGGCTGGTTCAGCCGCATTGCTGCTGCAACGCCTCATCGGGTTGTGGGATACCCGAGGGAAGAGGCTCCCTTGCGGTAGGTTCCCAGCTCAAGCCTTCCCGTCCTCAACAAGCTTCTGACTATGCTTGAAGATCTGTGGGGCAGTGCACTCCTGTTTGACCAGCAGGGATCAAAGCAAGTGTTCAAGTTTTCTTTCTAAGCTCTATGGATGTGATGGGGGAAGAATATCTCTGCGTTCAGACGCTTCCGACAACCCTTGCTTTGATTAAGTGTATAGGCTTCGGTTTTATCAACAGCCGTGCATCTTGAAGAAATGCTCAGGCGGACATATCTCCGACCACCAGGGAGAGCTTTGGACTGCTTTACGGATTGTAGCTATATTCCACATAAAGGACCTTCAGTTGTGCATATCTTGTGGAGCTAATAGTTTTTAGCCTTCCTTCCATTTTTTTTTTTTTTTTTACAATTTTTATGAACAATGTTGTATTGAGGAAGAACTAATTGCCTATTATGAGCCTAGGGGCAGTTTGTTATTAATGGAACGAATATCCATTAATGTTTTTATGCGTACTTGTGTAGTTTAAGCAACATGTTATATGTACCTTTTTGGGCTAGTGTCTTTAAAAGACGGGCATGCTCACTGAAGGCCGCTTCATTTACATCAGTGATTGACGGCTTGTATTGCGCATGTAATAGACGGCTGTTTTGCACCCATAATGGGACGGCTTCAGCCCATGTGGGAACTGGAATTTTCGCATTCTGATTCAGAACGTCGTTGCTTGTTTAGTAGAGTATTTTAAAACTTTCTGACATTATGCGGGCAGACATCCGCACCAACATGTAGGTGCAATTTTTTTGAATTGATGAGTTCAACATACGAATAATGCCTGGTGGCTGAGCTAGACATGATCTAGCTCTAAGCGAGTAGTTTACCCTGCTTTTTGTTGCAAAAAGTGGGTGTATTACTTCAACTTAGGTTTGGCCGGGGCTATGAATATTTGGATCATAGATAGATCTGAATTGTAATTGTAAAACTGACTAAGTAAAATAGTAGTTTTATTGATAAATAGGGGCACAGAGTCTGAACTGTTGTGGGTGAAAACCTGTAACATAGCTGACAAGTATGTAAATACTGTGATCAAAATTAAAAAGAAACTAAAACACTTAATTAAAGTAAATACTGAGAAGGATTTTACTTCCATCATTGACCGGAGGTATCGTCCAGAGCTTCCTCGTCGGGGGGGGGGGGTGTTGCACCTCGAGATATAACCTGTGGACTGCTAACAAGCCGATGATATAAATGCCCGTTAATTAAACAATAGTTAATTGCTTGCCTCCACAGCTGTCCGCTTTTTAACTTGTCTTTGAGGAGTATTCCCTTGTCCAAGTAGATTATAAGATTTGCGGGGGTCGGTTTGATTAATATCTGCTGGTTGTCTGAATCAGTGTGTGAATCCTCGGGTACTTTACCCTCGTTTGAGCTTTCCTCCTTATAGACAAACTCTCATTTGTGGAAATTTGTCAAAAGCAATTTAGTTTTCTCTTGCCGATCCGGCGCACAGATGCTCTCCGTGGCAAAAACCTCATTCGCTCGACTGACCACCAACTGGGAAATAATGAAGAGGCTGACCTACTTGGCCCCAATATGTAGGCTAAGTCAAAAGCTTCAGTTATGACATCATATTCTACTTCGATGCGTGGAACTTTGGTGGCCTTACAAAAGACTTTCCCGGTGGGTTTCTTAGTCCATAAATCAAGGGCGGCTCTCTCTCCTTCGAGATCCACATCCGTGGGGACTCCCTAGTGCCTGGGCTCGATTGTCCATGCATGTTGGATTGATTCCTCCTCCTTTTCTGCTACTTCGTCCGAAAAATCTAAGGTGAAGCCTTCTAAAGCCCGAGACCGGATGGTCATTCGTAGTTGATAAATAATATCGTATTCTCCCAGTTCCTCAGAACATTCTGCCACCCCTTTTGAGAGCCTAGGACTAGACAAAATGGCTCGTAATGGTACCGAAGAAACCACACTGACCGTATGGCTGAGAAAATACGAGTACAAATCCTAGGTTGCCATGACCACGGCCGCAATAAACTAGACGGGTAGAGGTAGAAGCCCATCCAGGTACGAAAGCCTTGCATATTTTATGGGAAGCTGTCTCCCATCTTCTTCTCATGCGAGCACTACATTCCACGCTACTTCTAAAATTGAAAGATACAACAACAGGTGTTCTCCCTGGACTGGCTCGGTGATTATTGGTGTTTATGCCTAAAATTGGACATCTAGGTTAAACACTTAAATTTATGAATAGGTCACAAGCAACACAGTAAAATACGACGGAAAAGTAACTAAATAGAGAGGAAAATAATGGACAAGAAAGTAAAGATTTTTATTCATTAAGAATAGTCGGATTCATTGGTGAATCGCTTGATGTACAATACAATATAAGGAGGGTATTTATAGTAGTGATTACCCAGTCCTAATTATGATAAAATACAAACACTAATGAGGCTCATGAGCCTATAAACTCAAGGCGGTGCTACATACAAAACCCTAACTAGGAGACTATAACCCTAAGGCGGAAGGATGTATGTCTTGCGTCCTATGCCCGTACCGCATGAAAAGTCGTAACTCGTAGAACAGACATGTATCCTTTGTGCCCTGTAACTTGTAGGATAAGTCTAGTCTTGGCAGCTTGACTCGTATCCCCGTAATAATAGGTAGCGTATTTTTGCCCACACAGTCGGAAGCTGCAAGAGTTACACCTTGACCCGAGCTAATACCAAGTAACGGTGTATCACACATAATGGCTCATCGTGCTTTACCAATACCTCAGTGAGCTGGTACCACAGCTCTGCTGCCTTGGGGATTAGTTGGCTCATCTCCGATAGCCGCTCCCTCAGCACACCAGTCTCTATCCTAGCCTTACGCTCCATTGCTTTGTACCAGAGGGATTCCTCATCGATTATATTTACCTTAGCTATTGGCCCTTCCGCATGTCCTCTGTCGGATATTGAATACTCTCTAGTTGAAGGCCGCTCACTCTACAAGTCGTTAATCCCGTGCGAGGTAGGGTATCTGAAAACTTGGTAGAGTGTTGAGAGTACTCCCTTTACGCTGTGTATCCAAGGCCGCCCAAGGATGATATCATATGACATATCACAGGTGAGTACCTGAAAGAAGGTTACGCTCATCACGCCCGGGATATGAACCGGTAGAGCTAGCTCTCCAACAGGTTCTTCGAAGAGGCTGTTGAAGCCTATTATCCTGCGAAGGCTCGGGATCATCTAATGGACTTGGCCTATCTTCTACAGTACTTCTCTCTGAATAATCTTCACATTACTTCCTGGTCAACGAAAGCTTGCTTGATCTGAAGATTTGATACCCTTATAGGGATGGTGAGAGCGTCTTGATGCTCTCCTTCGTCCTTTCGACTGAATGCAATAGGGATAGTGAACGATCCTAACTTTTCAGTCCCCAGACTGTGACAGGTCCTGGGGTCACGAGGATTGTGTTGACGTTACGCTTGTCCCCAAAATTTGGTGCTCTCGACTGCCTTGGCCCTTCTTTAATCAAATCTTTGAGGTATCACTCCTTTAATAGATGCTCAATTTCTAACATTAGGGCCTTACAATCGATCGTGACATGGTCGTTGCTACGATGGAAGTCACAGTATGTCGTTGTATTCCTCTCGATTGCTCCTTTTATGGTGAGCGACTACTGTAATTTTGGCCCTAATTTGCAAAAATGATTGGCAACTAGTTCCACGGCATTGACTCGTAAACCAAAATAATGAAAGCTACGAGGCTTGGTTCATTTCTCCTAGGACCTGCGCCCTGGGTGTTCCCCTGCTTTTCTGTTCCTGTTTTGCTCTATGTCTTTCGTTTTACTCTTCTTCCATCCCCCTCTCCCTCCAGGGACAGACTTCTTGCTCGTTTTCTTTTGTTCAATTTCAGGGTTCTGAGAGTGCTCTGGTTCCAGGCGGAGCTTTTCAGTGTACCTCTTATGTAAGGCACTCCATGTTGGCATAAGACGTTGAGTGAGGCTAAACTGTAATTCCCTAGTAGTTAGCGATCCTTTGGAATTTAGGATCTTTCCAAAAGCTACCACAGCAATATTATCGGGGACTGGAGAAAGCTCCATGTGTTCCCTCTAGAACCTTTCAAGGCAGTCTTTTATCAGCTCGTCGTCGCGCTGCCGAATATCAAAGATGTCTTCCATACGCTTCTCCTGCTTACAGGTGCCAGAGTGCGCTTTCTTGAACAAATCCTGCATCTGGGTGAATGACTATATGGAGCCCATCAATAGCTGAGTGTACTAAGCAAAGGCACCTTTGGTCAAATTTGAGCCAAACCTTTTCACCAGAGCAGACTGGATTTCTTCCTCTGAGATTTCATTGCTTTTGACGGGTGTATAGCATGCAGCAATATGCTCGTCTGGATCTGTCGTCCGTCGTACTTTAAGTTATCCAGCAGGCAGAAGTGCTTTGGTACGTGGATCGGTTCAGCTTGGTTTGTATGCATGCTTATAAAACTTTTGCTCAACTATGGTAGTAACCTGAGGTGGTTCACCTGGTACGTTACCGATCCGATCGTGGATGGCTTTCATCTCCTTTAGGATGTCCTGAATGACAGGTGTTCCTTGAGGTCTTGATTATTGACTGTCGTTGAACCTCCAGAACTAGTGTCCATGTTGAGTCTATGATTAGGAGTGGATGCTGGAGTATCGTACGTGGGCACTGGTCCTCACAGGGATACTGGCCTCTGAGACGATCCAGTGAACATTGTTCCTAACTTTTGAGATATACCCTCGACCATGTTGATCGAGTTCTGCTCTACCCGTTCTGACAAGATTGTGAGGAGATTAATAAAGAACCTCTGAGGTTAGAATTACCTTCGCGTGATTGATCGCCTTCGCTGGGAACATGAACTGGCTCCTTGGTGGGATTCTTTGGCTGCACACTGGGATCGTTAGGATCCTGTACAAACTCATCTACTACGTTGGTAGTGTTCTTTGGGGTGTTTTCGTTGTCTTCTAACATGACTGCGCCTCTTCCTAGTAGAATGAATACCTACAATTGACTGGGCCCCACATTGGGCGCCAAACTGTTTATGCCTAAAATTTGATTTCTAGGTTAAACAATTAAATTTATGAATAGGTCACAATCAATACAGTAAAATGCGACGGAAAAGTAAGTAAATAGAGAGGAAAATAATAGACAAGAAAGTAAAGAGTTATATTAAGAATAGCCGGATACAATGGTGAATCGCTTGATGTACAATACAATATAAGGAGGGATATTTATAATAGTGATTATCCAGTCCTAATTATGGTAAAATACAAAGACTAATGAGGCTCATGGGCCTGTAAAATCAAGGCGGTGGTATATACGAAACACCTAATGATAAGGATCAAAATAACACGAATAAAAAGATAGGAGAGCGAGACACTTCTCGAACTCCGTACGAGGTAACTACGAAGAACTCGTTCCGTAATACCCTCGTATCGGCATCTAGAAGGACCTACACTATGCAACCACCCTCGAGTCGCACCCGTGACTCGCAAGTAGAATGATCGGGTGTCCGTTCGAGACTCAACTAGGATCCGCTAGTGAATTCAAGCCAACCAAAAGGGTTTCTTCATAAACAAGAGATAAACTCTATTCATCATTCAATAATGTTCAAGGTAAGCTAAGGTTTGAAGAGGCTAGGTGAAGTATTTATAGAGTTCACTTACACATAATGAAACTCCTAAAATACCCCCCAAAGTGGGTTAAATAAACAAAGGCCGCGTAGGGCTATAATAGTCAAAACATAGTATTTTAATGAGGTGTCCCGTCACAACTTTTAGTGGAGTAGGCGCCCCAGTAGGCGCCCAGCCTACTCCAGTAGGCGCCCTGCCTATTCAGCTTTTTAGTGGAGTGGGAGGTCCGCCCATTTACAGAGGCGGTCTGCCTACTGAGCCTCCTCAAACTTCAGAGAGTTGAGTGGGCGGTCCGCCTGGTAGAGTGGGCGGTCCGCCTCCTCCTGTGGCTCCTTGGTTTGCCTCGAAACGTGCTCCGGATGCCTCTCCAAGTAGCCTAAGCGATCCTCCATCCATGGCACTCCAATTCATGAGCTTTAAACCACTCTCGGAGCCTTCTTCCAAGTCCCTCCAAATCAAGTGAAGATGGGTGTCTTGAATCAACTTAGCTTGACTCCTAGTGAACGGCCTTGAGGTAGTATTCCCCGCATCATCCTCCCCTTCTTGGGAAGGTTTCGTCCTCGAAACCATGGCTTCCTCCTCTCCGGTATTACTATCCCCTACATCAAAAGGGGTCAAGTCAGTCACATTAAAAGTATTTGACACATTGTACTTACCGGGCAGATCAATCACATAGGCGTTGTTGTTGATCTTGGAAAGCACTTGAAACGGTCCATCTCCACGGGGTGCCAACTTCCCCTTCCTAAGGTTTGGAAACCTCTCTTTGCGGAAGTGTACCCACACCCAATCTCCCTTTTTGAGCTCAAGCTTCTTCCTTCCCTTGTTCTTCTTGGAAGCAACCTTTGCATAGGCTTCCTCCATGTTCTTCTTGGCCTTAGCATGAAGCTCAATCATAGCCTTTGCTCGGCTTTTTCCTTCAAAATTAGCAACCATTTCCCTTGGCAAAGGGGTTAGATCAAGGGGAATCAAGGGATTAAAACCATAAACACATTCAAATGGAGTCATGCCAATCAAGCTATGCAAAGTAAGATTATAGGCAAACTCCATAAGAGGCAATTTATCAACCCACGTCCCGGCCTTACCTCGGGTCATAGCTCTAAGAAGAGCACCCAAAGTCCGATTTACCACTTCGATTTGTCCATCCGTTTGTGGGTGGTAGGACGTAGAAAACAAGAGCTTGGTTCCAAGAGCACCCCACAAGCTCCTCCAAAAATGGCTTAGGAACTTGGTGTCCCTATCACTCACTATGGTTTGAGGCACACCATGCAACTTTAATACATTTTCAATGAACAAAGAAGCAACATGTTGTGCATCATTACACTTTTTACATGGGATGAAGTGAGCCATTTTGGAGAACCTATCCACGACAACATAAATGCTATCATGCCCCCCCTAGAACGTGGCAAGCCCATCACAAAATCCATTGATATATCGACCCACGGACTAGTAGGCACGGGGAGAAGAGTGTACAAACCATGGGGGTTAGCTTTAAATTTCGCGTGCTTGCACTCAAGGAAATTTTTGCAAAGCTTTTAACCTTGAACCCCCATCTTTGGCCAATGGAATTGCTCCATTAGTATGGCCAAGGTCTTGTTCCTCCCAAAGTGTCCCATCAAGCCCCCACAATGAGCTTCACGAATCAACAATTCCCTCCAAGAGGACTCGAGAACACACACTTTACCATTTTTAAAGATGTAACCAGTAACCCATTGGTATTTTTCAACCCTTTCTCCTTTTTCAAGAGCTTCGTGAATGCTCTTTAGCTTAGGGTCTTGAGCATTCATCAACTTAATGTTCTCAAAACCCCTGAGCTTGGAGGCAAGGGTGGTGGCTAGAGCAAACTTCCTAGAAAGTTCATCCACCACAACATTGTCTTTCCTTTTCTTGTATTGGATAACATAGGGTAAAGACTCAATAAACTCTACCCACTTGGCATGACGCTTGTTCAATTTCTCTTGGCCCCTAAGATGCTTGTGTGACTCATGGTCACTCTTGATCACAAATTCTCTAGGCTAAAGGTAGTGTTGCCAATGAGCAAGAGCTCTCACTAAGGTGTACATCTCTTTGTCATACGTAGAGTAGTTCAAAGATGCACCCTTCAATTTCTCACTAAAGTAGGCTATGGGTTTGCCATCTTGCATTAAAACACCACCAATTCCCACGCCCGAGGCATCACATTCAACCTCAAATGCCTTTCCAAAGTCGGGAAATTGCAATAGAGGGGCGGTACTCAACCTACTTTTCAATTCTTGGAAGGCCTTCTCTTGAGGCTCTCCCCAAACAAAAGGTTTGTCCTACTTCACCAATTCGGTGAGTGGAGCGGCAATGGAGCTAAAGTCTTTCACAAATTGTCTATAAAAACTAGCAAGACTATGAAAGCTCCTCACTTGAGTCACGGTAGTAGGAGTAGGCCAATCACGTATGGCCTCTACCTTAGACTCATCCACCTCCACTCCTTGGGCACTCACAACAAACCCAAGGAAGACTACCTTCTCAACACCAAATGCACACTTTTTAAAATTAGCATAGAGCTTTTCGGCTCTCAACACTTCAAGCACTTGCCTAAGGTGATCGACATGGTCGTCTATTTATTTGCTATAGATCAATATATCGTCAAAATAGACGACCACAAATGTGTTGATGAATGGCTTTAGAACATGGTTCATTAGCCTCATGAAAGTACTAGGTGCATTGGAGAGGCCAAAGGGCATCACCAACCATTCATATAGACCAAACTTGGTCTTGAATGCGGTTTTCCATTCATCCCCGGGTTTCATCCGGATTTGATGGTAACCGGACCTAAGGTCAATTTTGCTAAAAACACATGAACCACTCAATTTATCTAACATATCATCAAGTTGGGGAATGGGATGACGGTACTTTACCGTTATTTTGTTCACGGCCCGACAATCAACACACATTCTCCAATTGCCATCCTTTTTGGGAACAAGGATCACAGGTACGGCACAAGGACTCAAGCTTTCCCTCACCAAGCCTTTAGTGAGCAATTCATCAACTTACTTTTGCAATTCTGTTGTGTCCTCCGGATTGCTCCTATAAGCCGGTTTGTTAGGGATTTGAGATCCCGGGATAAAGTCGATTTGGTGCTCAATACCCCTCAAAGGAGGTAATCCATCCGGCATCTCATCCGGGAACATGTCCCCAAAATCCTTTAAAACATTCTCAAATACACTAGGCAAAGGGTTAGTGGAAAAATCAAGATCGGATGTAAGAATCATACCTTTGTGCACTAGGCATATGAGTAGTTTGTTGCCATCACTTCCTCTCAAGATCTCGCCCGGTTGCATCATGGCACATAAGCTACCGGTAGAAGATGGTGGGATTGCCACCAAGCTTTCGGACAATGGGCTAGTCTCAACAACCGACTTAGCCTTTGCCGCCTCTCTTAACTCCCTCATCCGCTTGTAATCATCACTCACTTGTTTTGGAGTTAAGGGTTTAAGCACAAACTTCTTTCCCTCATGCTTAACCGTATAGGTGTTAGCACGGCCATCATGAACCACATGTCTATCAAATTGCCATGGCCTTCCAAATAGAAGGTGGCATGCTTGCATAGGCACAACATCAAACATGTGTTCATCCACATAGTTCCCTATCTTGAACTTGATCATGCATTGTTTGACCACCTTCAATTCACCACACTCACTAACCCATTGCAAATGGTAAGGATTTGGGTGTTTCAAGGTGTGTATCTTCAATTGGAAAACTAGTGTTTGGCTAATGACATTGGCACAACTTCCTGAGTCAATAATCATGGAACAAAGGAGACCCATGACTCGGCAGTTAGAATGGAAGAGGTTCTCTCTTTGCAAAGTCTCACTATCCTCCACAAACATGGCTCCTAAACTCCTTCTCATGACAAGGAAGGCATGGGCATCATCATCATCCTCCATCGTAACCTCCCCGTCATCAACCTCCTCATCACCCTCTACTCCCTCTTCATCCTCGGGTTCACTATCTTGTTCATACACCAAGTCACCCACAAGAACCATAGTTTTCCGGGTAGGGCAATCCTTGGAGATATGTCCATAAACCTTACACTTATAGGATTGAGTAGAAGTAGAGATAGGATTACTCAAGTGAGTTTTAGAGTTACCTCCCACATGTTGTGTAGACTTCTCATAAGGCTTCTTCACATCCTTGTTAGCACTTGCACCACTTGCATTTGGGAATTTGGCATTTGTTGTAGGAGTCTTCCACTCCTTTGGCTTGTTCATGGGAGTAGTACTACTACTCTTGTACCGAAGGGATTTCTGCTCTTTGAGCCATTTCTCGGCTTCAACCGCATCTTCACAAAGCTTGTAGTGATCATTGTACTTGTGAAACTTCAATAGTGAAGCTATGTCTCGGTTCAAGCCTCCTTTAAATCGAATCATTGCCGTTTCATTATCTTCCTCATCCAAGTCTAGATTCATCCGGACTTGTTCAAATTCATTGAAGTATTCCCCAACCGATTTGTAACCTTGCTTCAACTCATAGAGATGTTTTTGTTGTTCCACTCGGTATTGGTTAGTGAAGTACTTCTCATCCATCACACGGATCAGCTCTTCCCAAGTGAGATTGATAGCCATTCCCGTCCTCTTTCTGTTCCTCTTCACCGACTCCCACCAAGTAGAAGCAAAGGATTCAAAGGAAGATATTGCATACTTGGTCTTCTTCACTTTGGGCATATCATTGGTGTCAAATATACGCTCCATAGACAACTTCACATCAATGTACTCCACCGGGTGACACGACCCGGAATCCGGTTAGGCCATGCGGGCACCCGACATCCTTCCCTAGACCTGTCGGGCGAACCCTTATCAATTAAATTAGGAAAATAAATATAATTCAATTTATAAATAATAACAAGACTTAGAAAAATTACAAACATAATGATATCTCTAAGCTGTAAAAAAGAAATTACAGCTGACTATCCACATACTAGGTTTAGGGCTATACAGACTAGAAATCCAAGAGCACAAAAGAAGACAGATACCTCCTGAAGGGAGCAAAATGCAACTGAAATAATGAACAATAAACTGGTGGCCATCCTGAATAAAAGCTGGCTCACCCTGACAGCTGAAGTTGTCTTCGCTCCTTCACAACGAGGCGAACTCAATCCTGGAGCGAACCTGCCGAAACGAAATAGATAGAAAAGAAACAAACAATAAACAAGGGTGAGTCAAAAGGACTCAATAAGTGGGGCAGACTAGCCACCTCAAAGAATAGGATAGCTAGCTAGGGAGAAGAAACAGATAAACCAAGTTTCTCTTATTTAAATTATAAAAGGGCAGAGCCAGATAACAACCAGAAACACATATGATACCATAAACTCAACTAGGGATACGAGCCAGGAACATATCAACAAATAAGCGATGCACATATAAGCAGAACAATAGTTATGTACCACAACACTACACAATGGTATGAAATAAAATGAAATGAAATGATATGAGATGAAATGAAATATGATGCAAAGGGTCACATGTGCCCGTAATCCCATCTCGAAGCGGAATACTCCTGCATTCGAGGGGAATCCAATCTGATAACCAACTGGAGCGGAATACTCCTGCTCCTGGGGCGGAATACTCCTGCACCCGATAAAATATAAACCAGAGGCGGAATACTCCTGCACTCTCCTGGGGCGGAACACTCCTGCACCCGATATAATGTAAAGCTGAGGCGGAATACTCCTGCACTCAGTATCTGACATAAGAGCGGAATACTCCTGCTCCTGGGCAGAATCCTCCTACCCTCAATATGATACAATAGAGCGGAATCCTCCTGCTCCTGGGGCGGAATACTCCTGCACCCAATGATATGCTATATAATGCATATGAATGACATATAATGCATATAAATGCAATGTGGTGCAATAATAACCCTTCACCGGTGCGGGACTCTCATCGACAACCGGGAAGTAGATACCAACTCACAGCCAGAGTACAATGCTCAAATCCTCAATGCAATACCAACATCAGGACATAACATACAATATACAATGTAAATCCAAAGCTAAGGCATAATGAGTATGCCTATCGGCAGCTACACATGTAAGGAACACGTGGTAGAAAATCCACGAGGCCAGGTGCCTCCAATGAAATGGATATAAACACTTACCTCTTCCAAAAGTTAGTACGGCTAATCAACAAATGCTTTATCCTTTGGTTTCCTTGCCAAACTATCCCACTATATTCAATAAGCAGAAAAATATATCAATTAAGGCTAAAGGCTTCATTCCTCACATTTTAGGGCAATCCGGTTAGGAACTTGATACCCACTCGACCGGACTGTGTGTCCAATATCCAGCCTCTATGGGGGACTTCAAATCACACAATACATGATCACAATATAAGTATAAGCATGTATGAGGCATAACACATGTGGCAATAATAGATATGGACTCAAAAGAATAAGAAGAAAACTCTGGATAGAATTATAGACACAACCTAGAACTCAGAATTTGTCCAACTCTTTGAATTTTCATAAAATTTTCGGCAGAGTTTCCCCTGAAACTGGATGATCCGCAAAAATAGAACCAGCACTATACTACACACGGGAATGGATACCCTGATAAACTGATAACATAAACATGTTAAATGTATAACAAGATGAGATGACTGGATGACATAACAAATCCGCTGATAGAATATCTGGACAGCACCACTGTCCTGCCTTTCGACCTAATTTTCAGAGTGTAGAGAAAAGATATAGACTTCATGGTCTTCATGAAAGTTTTAGATATATGTCTTAGGGTTCCAGGGAATCTTGAAGCATCTCAATATCAATTTTATACAAGGAGTTATGACCAATATACTAACAGCTGTCCGAAGATAAAAACAATTTCCCAGATTTTGAAACGTTTTGTCTTGCTGATTCAGACATCTTTCACCTTGGATTTTAGTACCAAATTAAGTATATACAAAGTTTCCTTGATAATATACAATTTTTTCACAAGACATACTAAGTTTAGAACTAAGAAAAGCTTCAAAAGCTAAAAGATACATGCCTTGCCAAAAGAAAGGTTTAGCCTTACATACCTTTGATGTTTCTTGCTTCTAAACCTTGTTTCCCTTGAATTCAACACCTTCTAAAGCTTAAAAAAGCTATTATACAACATTTAGGTACTTTACTTAGCCATGAAGTGATTCTAAACCTCAAGCTATACACAAAATTGAAGGTAGCATAACGTTACCTTAATCGCGTAGAGCGTTTTGACGCAATTTGTCTTCAATTGCGAGTTAAGATTGACGTCCATCCTTCAAAATCATAAATTTTGCTCAACAATTAATAAGAGAACTGTTTCTCTCTTTGTATTTCTGGAAAATGACGAGAGGGGAATGGTATTTTCCTTTTATACTTGAAACATTTCAGTTTTAGTCCTCTTTTACGCTTATGTCCCTCTTTCTGGCCTAACTTCTGATGCTCATATCTTTTTATCTATATGTTGTATAAACAAACCGTAAAATGTATTGGAAACTACACTCCAAGACCTTCAATTTGGTATATGATATGTCGTCAAAAGAAATCATATAACACACGAAATTAATTTCTGAAAAAGCTTCGTTACAAGGCAATTCCTTAGTCGGTTTTTCCGCAACTTAAATCCGATTTTTCCCAAAATTTATATTCAATATATAAACATCTTATATGGTAATATTATGACTTTAAACTCACTTAAATCATTCTTAATATGTCATTAAAATGATATACGTCACTTTGGACATACGGGGTGTAACAATCTTCCCCCGTTAGGAACATTCGTCCTCGAATGTTAAATGAAGCACGTAGAAGTATTAAGCAATGATCTGTTACATACTTGTAGTAGTGAAGAGATGTGAAATGTCAAATTATTTAACTTTCGGCATTTTAGCGGAAGCTAGCCGAACAACCTCGAAATTCACTTTCGGAAAAAGGCACAAAATTCATAAATAATCATACGAACCTAATGGCGATTTCGGATTTTGAATTGGAGCTCGTTCACAAAAACCGAGCTTGAAAATCTCATTTTTTGGTATTTATCGACAGTAAAAACTGAAACCTTCCTCCGATGCCTACCAAATGAGGTCTGATTTAGCTCAAATTTTACAGACAGGTCCTAATAGACGTTACAAAGTTTTTAAAATTATCGGAACGCCAATCAGAGTCCTAACTTCCGAAACGACTAACCGAGGTCGTTTCATTCTCCTCCACTTAAACTCTCGTTCGTCCTCGAACGAGCCTAAGTTTAAAGAAAATTCCGCACAGATAACAAAAGAACTTTCACGCCCTTCATAAGCTATCCCACGAATATTATCTCATGATTGCAGAATCAGAATTATAACACGAACACCGAACTCTTGGAATAAAACATATCTGGATAATATGATAACATCATTACCCAACTTATTCGGACTAATCTGACCCTTTCTCGATCATGAGAGAAGAGTTCTATATTTTCAAAATGAAGATACACGCAACTCTTGATGGGCTAATATGATTCCACCAACGAATCACCTCGTCGATCTACTTTCGATATAGAACAGGTCGATGAAACAAAGAATTAGCTTACGCTTCAGCAACGCCTTAGAGATTTAATATTATGATTCGGTATCAATTGGAGGAAGACTCCTCCACTTAGATAATTAACTCATACCGCTAACTTGAATAGAAATAGTCATCCTAAAAATAGAATGCGGCTCAGACCTGACCTACCAAATTACCCTCTCGAGTTGTCAAACGACTGCAACTCCCGAGTTCACAACTCTATATCTTTGTCATAAGCACTACCGCCTGATGGAATAATTCCGAGGTCAAATGATGCCCCTCATTACCTTTAGTAGTCCTAAACACAACAATGCGCTTACCCAGCTACCTTGACACATACTCTGGCTCCACACAGGGAACATCATAAGAGGCTACTGACCGCCTAAGCTCACCAGTGCCGAACAAAGAAGAGATGGTAATGGACTGAGGATAGAAATAATTAGAGCTTCAGGAAGCTCATCTTTTTATTTGCTTGGCTCCCAGAGCTATACTACTTCTGAGTCAGGCTAACCAAAGAATCGCAATTGAAGAGATAGATATTAAATAAGCTTTATGGAATGAAATCTAAATCAATTTAACCTTCCTATAAAAGGAAACTCCGACAATTTACCAGAAAACCCTTTTATGCCGAGACAAGCTCATGGAATAACATGACTCTACTAGCGTCTCGAACCAAGAGAGGACACATAGATCGAGTATTATTTATTAATAACTTTACATCGGAAGAAACAATGACATCTTCTGATGGTGATGAATAAGAATCCTATCATCCTACCAACACTGAACTTCGAGGAGTGAGGTAAACTGAATTGACATAATAACAAAAGGTGGCGGAACAAGATGCCAAGCAGACAATTCCGACACTCACTCCCAAATCTCTCACATTTAAATCTGATAAACTAGTAGGGTCTCACAAATGCCAGGAATAAATCATATCAAAAGCTCAGCCCTCTACCGCAACCGATTCTTAATTAAGACAATATCCAAGGAAACCATCGAAACATGATAAGACACACCATTTCCAGATCGATTGAAAGAATCAAATCTTACTCACATTTAAGAGAAGAAAAAATCCCAGGGCCTACTACATCGGATACCTCAGCATCCTGCCGACTGGTAGTTCATAAAACTGCCTCTGCAGCTGAGTCGAGCCACTACTCTGATAATTACTTCTAGAAGAACCACTACCACTACGCTCTCGACCTCTACTGGATGGTGGCATTTCTTTTGCTGATTGAGATCTAAATAAAATCCCCTGCGACTGCGCAAATGCCTAATGACAAGAGAAAAGACAACTGCCTACTTGCCTGAGTAAGGAAAAACTCCTCAAAGGATAACAAGACTTGTGACAGTGATAACACCCTTTTCGTTAAAAATTGAAACTGGACTGATTATTGATAGCTACAAAGAGAAAACTGAGTCTCTCTTGATGAACTACTCACGCACTCTGAGAATCATGCTCTGCAAGCTGAGATAACCTTGCAAGTAACCTCCAAAAATAATCAAAACTCTTACATCCAAAGGAGGTACCATGGTGCCCACCAGGGCCGTGGGATCTTTTGCTCTCCCGCTCTAACTTATGGTATGCCTAATACCTCTGAGCAATATTAACAACAACATCAAATGAAGTCTCAAACTCAATTTCTCAAGCCATATGGGATCTCAAGGAAGGAGAAAGGTCACCAATAATTCTTTGAACATTCTTGAAAGGCTCCTGGACTAGTTCTAGTGCATGCCTAACCATTCTATAGAATTCAATATCATGTTCCGAAATACCAACAGGCTAACCGACAGGTACCCTGTCCAATCCACTCAAACTGGCAATACTTTTCATCTCGCTCGCTACTCGAAAGGAACTTTTCCACGAATCTAGAAGAAAAATCGAACCAAGTTAGTTAATAAGCTAGCGGTCCACCAATTCAGGGTTGAACCCCTGAAAGTGGATAGCAGAATAATCAACACCATACCGCTCGATATAATCAAGAGCCGGAAGGATACGCTGACATCATTTATTTTTAAAAAAAAACGTACACATGGAGTATATAATGCATGGCTTGAGAATATCGGAAGGTTCAACCAGATAAAATAATACAGCATCTTCGGACACTCGGACCGAGCTATTACTTGGGCTAGCTAACCAACCAGAATAATTAGTGGCGCAACACATGCTGCCTCTGGAACATAATTTACTGGGGTAATATTAAGACCTAGAATAGGAGCTCCCTGAGACCGAATGTCTGACATGATACAATCTGGTAAGCTGCCCAGTGAATAAGAGGTTCTTGCGGTATCCGTGTCGCCACGATTCTCGTAAAAGCATCATAGAGAGCCAAGGAAACCATAAGGCCCTGTTCCCTTGCCCATCGCGAGCTCGTACAGCTGGGACCTCCGTAACTAGATTGTCAGCACGATCAAAACTCTCGGGGCTTCGTCAGTGCTAGCCCCAGGCTAGACTGCTTCGTCTTGAACTCATACCGTTTGCTGATTTGTCGCACGAGGGTTCACAATTACCACGAAGGAATTAACAAATTAAGGAAAATACTTTTGAATCCTAGACCGACGCACGATCAGAAAAGAAGGAAGTGAAACTTCCTAAATGCCATCATAGCTTCTCGTAGATAAGTACGGACGTCTACGTACCCATCAGCGAGACTCTACTAGACACTGTCTTAGTCTGGATAGACTCTAAATTAGGCTCTGATACCAACTGACACGATCCGAAATCTGGTTAGGCCGTGCGGGCACCCGACATCCTTCCCTAGACCCGTCGGGCGAACCCTTATCAATTAAATTAGGAAAATAAATATAATTCAATTTATAAATAATAACAAGACTTAGAAAAATTACAAATATAATGATATCTCTAAGCTGTAAACAAGAAATTACACCTGACTACCCACATACTAGGTTTAGGGCTATCCAGACTAGACATCTAAGAGCACAAAAGAAGACAGATACCTCCTGAAGGGAGCAAAATGCAACTGAAATAATGAACAATAAACTGGTGGCCATCCGGAATAAAAGCTGGCTCACCCTGACAGCTGAAGTTGTCTTCGCTCCTTCACAACGAGGCGAACTCAATCCTGGAGCGAACCTGCCGAAACAAAATAGATAGACAAGAAATAAACAACAAACAAGGGTGAGTCAAAAGGACTCAATAAGTGGGGCAGACTAGCCACCTCAAAGAATAGGATAGCTAGCTAGGGAGAAGAAACAGATAAACCAAGTTCCTCTTATTTAAATTATAAAAGGGCAGAGCCAGATAACAACTGGAAACACATATGATACCATAAACTCAACTAGGGATACGAGCCAGAAACATATCAACAAATAAGCGATGCACATATAAGCAGAACAATAGTTATGTACCACAACACTACACAATGGTATGAAATAAAATGAAATGAATTGAAATATGATGCAAAGGGTCACATGTGCCCGTAATCCCATCTCAAAGCGGAATACTCCTGCATTCGAGGGGAATCCAATCTGATAACCAACTGGAGCAGAATACTCCTGCTCCTGGGGCGGAATACTCCTACACCCGATATAATATAAACCAGATGCGGAATACTCCTGCACTCTCCTGGGGCAGAATACTCCTGCACCCGATATAATGTAAAGCTGAGGCGGAATACTCCTGCACTCAATATCTGACATAAGAGCGGAATACTCCTGCTCCTGGGCGGAATGCTCCTAGCCTCAATATGATACAATGGAGCAGAATCCTCCTGCTCCTTGGGCGGAATACTCCTGCACCCAATGATATGCAATGTAATGCATATGAATGACATATAATGCATATGAATGCGATGTGGTGCAATAATAACCCTTCACCGGTGCGGGACTCTCATCGACAGCCGGGAAGTAGATGCCAACTCACAGCCAGAGTACAATGCTCAAATCCTCAATGCAATACCAACATCAGGACATAACATACAATATACAATGTAAATCCAAAGCTAAGGCATAATGAGTACGCATATCGGCAGCTACACATGTAAGGAACACGTGGTAGAAAATCCACGAGGCCAGGTGCCTCCAAAGAAATGGATATAAACACTTACCTCTTTTAAAAGTTAGTACGGCTAATCAACAAATGCTTTATCCTTTGGTTTCCTTGCCAAACTATCCCACTGTATTCAATAAGCAGAAAAATATGTAAATTTAGGCTAAAGGCTTCATTCCTCACATCTTAGGGCAATCCGGTTAGAAACTTGATACCCACACGACCGGACTGTGTGTCCAATATCCAGCCTCTATGGGGGACTCCAAATCACACATAACATGATCGCAATATAAGTATAAGCATGTATGAAACATAACACATGTGGCAACAATAGATATGGACTCAAAGGAATGAGAAGAAAACTCTGGATAGAATTATAGACACAACCTAGAACTCAGAATTTGTCCAACTCTTTGAATTTCCATAAAATTTTCGGCAGAGTTTCCCCTAAAACTGGATGATCCGCAAAAAACAGAACCAGCACTATACTACACACGGGAATGGATACCCTGATAAACTGATAACATAAACATGTAAAATGGATAACAAGATGAGATGACTGGATGACATAACAAATCCGCTGATAGAATGTCTGGACAGCACCACTGTCCTACCTTTCGACCTAATTTTCAGAGTGTAGAGAAAAGATATAGACTTCATGGTCTTCATGAAAGTTTTAGATATATGTCTTAGGGTTCCAGGGAATCTTGAAGCATCTCAATATCAATTTTATACAAGGAGTTATGACCAATATACTAACAGCTGTCCGAAGATAAAAACAATTTCCCAGATTTTGAAACGTTTTGTCTTGCTGATTCAGACATCTTTCACCTTGGATTTTAGTACCAAATTAAGTATATACAAGGTTTCCTTGATACTATACAATTTTCTCATAAGAGACACTAAGTTTAGAACTAAGAAAAGCTTCAAAAGCTAAAAGATATATGCCTTGCCAAAAGAAAGGTTTGGCCTTACATACCTTTGATGTTTCTTGCTTCTAAACCTTGTTTCCCTAGAATTCAACACCTTCTAAAGCTTAAACAAGCTATAATACAACATTTAGGTACTTTACTTAGCCATGAAGTAATTCTAAACCTCAAGCTATAGAAAAAATTGAAGGTAGCATAACGTTACCTTAATCGCGTAGAGCGTTTTGACGCAATTTGTCTTCAATTTCGAGTTAAGATTGACGTCCATCCTTCAAAATCATAAATATTGCTCAACACTTAATAAGAGAACTGTTTCTATCTTTGTATTTCTGGAAAATGACGAGAGGGGAAAGGAATTTTCCTTTTATACTTGAAACATTTCAGTTTTAGTCCTCTTTTACGCTTATGTCCCTCTTTCTGGCCTGACTTCTGATGCTCATATCTTTTTATCTATATGTTGTATAAACAAACCGTCAAAATTGTTGAAAACTAAACTCCAAGACCTTCAATTTGGTATATGATATGTCGCCAAAAGAATTCATATAACACACGAAATTAATTTCTGAAATAGCTTCGTTACAAGGCAATTCCTTAGTCGGTTTTTCCGCAACTTAAATCCGATTTTTCCCAAACTTTATATTCAATATATAAACATCTTATATGGTAATATTATAACTTTAAACTCACTTAAATCATTCTTAAAGGTAACGCGTAGAGCGTTTTGACGCAATTTGTCTTCAATTTCGAGTTAAGATTGACGTCCATCCTTCAAAATCATAAATTTTGCTCAACACTTAATAAGAGAACTGTTTCTCTCTTTGTATTTCTGGAAAATGACGAGAGGGGAAAGGAATTTTCCTTTTATACTTGAAACATTTCAGTTTTAGTCCTCTTTTACGCTTATGTCCCTCTTTCTGGCCTGACTTCTGATGCTCATATCTTTTTATCTATATGTTGTATAAACAATCCGTCAAATGTATTGGAAACTACACTCCAAGACCTTCAATTTGGTATATGATATGTCGTCAAAAGAATTCATATAACACACGAAATTAATTTCTGAAAAAGCTTCGTTACAAGGCAATTCCTTAGTCGGTTTTTCCGCAACTTAAATCCGATTTTTCCCAAACTTTATTTTCAATATATAAACATCTTATATGGTAATATTATGACTTTAATCTCACTTAAATCATTCTTAATATGTCATTAAAATGATATACGTCACTTTGGACATACGGGGTGTAACAATCTTCCCCTATTAGGAACATTCGTCCTCGAATGTTAAATGAAGCACGTAGAAGTATTAATCAATGATCTGTTACATACTTGTAGTAGTGAAGAGATGTGAAATGTCAAATTATTTAACTTTCGATATTTTAGCGGAAGCTAGCCGAACAACTTCGAAATTCACTTTCGGAAAAAGGTACAAAAGTCACAAATAATCATACGAACCTAATGGCGCTTTTGGATTTTGAATTGGAGCTCGTTCACAAAAACCGAGCTTGAAAATCTCCTTTTTTGGTATTTATCGACAATAAAAATTGAAACCTTCCTCTGATGCCTACCAAATGAGGTCTGATTTAGCTCAAATTTTACAGACAGGTCCTAATGGAGATTACGAAGTTTTTAAAATTATCGGAACGCCAATCAGAGTCCTAACTTCCGAAACGACTAACCGAGGTCGTTTCACCGGGTCACTACTTCCTTCGAATAGTGAGCTTCACACTATTAAGATTGTTGATGTTGTCACGACCCCCTTGGAAATGCTCCGGTTGGCCTCCAAAGTGATTTCTATAACCACCAAGATCCCTCCTAGCATTCCCTCCAAAGTACTCATTGGGTGGCCCTCGACCTCGGACTCGACCCCTATCCACATTCCGACCCCTAAATTAATAGCGAGCATCATACCCACCATCACCATAATCATCCTCCTCCCCTTCTTGAGCTTGGGCAACTTGCTCAAGAGGTTGAACATTTCGGATTGGTCCGAGAAGTGGAGCATTCCTTTGGGGATTGCCATAAGGTTGGGAATAGTCACTCGTTGGGTGTTGCCCAACAATTGGTCAATTCGATCACGATCCTCCCTTACCCGTTGTTGGCAATGAAGCAACTCAACAACTTGTTCCGACGTAAAGGTCGGACTACTTGTGCCTTCACCGGCTTCAACTTGGGCATTCGGGGCCCCTTTCTCAACTTGGACGCTCGGGGCCCCTTTGGTGCAAGCAAACCCGAGGGAAATGCTAAACACGAAACGCGGAAGAAAATGACAAGAAAAGTAAAGATAGAAGCAAGACAAATCTTACTTCGATTCAAAAGAACAGTGAGGAACTTGTCTCAAAGCTCGATTGGAGGGAAATCAAGACGCACCTATATTATGCAACAATCCTCAAGAAGGACCCGCTTCTTGCAAATTGAATGATCAAGAAGAATTTGGTCAAACGAATAACACCGATTGACACAAGTTCTTTAAAAGCCCACGTCGCGGTTCGGCTCCATCGGAGACTCACAAAAGCACTTGCTATGTTTCATATACTCAAAAAACTGGATCCTTACAATGAAATGAAAATGGACTATTTATAGGCTATACTAAGGATAAAGTAGTAAATAGTCACAAGTGACTAATAAAAACAAGCCACGCAGGGCTGAGCTAAGTGTGTGTTCGGCAACCTTGACTTAGGTGCGTGGTCGCTTGCTCGAACTCATTGTCCTCGGCGCTCACTTGTCACAGAATCGAACACAGTTTGTTGGTGTTCGATAACTTTATCCTCGGGCTCAAATTTGAAGATGACGCCCTCGGTTTAGCTTCGGAGCAATTGTTTTCCTTCGGCCAGGCCAAGGGAATGTGCACATCGTGCAGCAGCTTGGCTTGACTTCGTGTCATCGGTCTCCTCGGTGGATCGAACACTTGATCAGCACGTGTTTGGGCTGCATCATCCTCCCCTTCTTGAGAAAATTTCGTCCTCGAAATCGAGCCCTCCTCGTCCTCCGAAGTTTGACCTACAACACAAGGAACTAAGTCAGCAACATTAAAGGTGTTGGACACGTTATACTCACCAGGGAGGTCGATCACGTAAGCATTGTTGTTGATTTTGGTCAACACTTGAAATGGACCATCCCCTCGAGGAGCCAACTTCCCTTTCCTTTGGTTCGGGAAACGTTCCTTTTGGAAGTGAACCCAAACCCAATCTCCCTTCTTTAATTCCAGCTTTTTACGCCCCTTTTTTTTCTTTAAGGCAACCTTTGCGTAGGCTTCCTCGAGGTTCTTCTTCACCTTTGCATGCAATTCGATTAAGGCAGCTGCTCGTCGAGTACCTTCAAAATCAAGAACAGAATCTCGAGGCAATGGGGTTAAATCAAGTGGAATCAAAGGATTAAAACCATACACACATTCAAATGGGGTCATATTGATCATTCGATGCACCGTTCGATTGTATGCAAACTCCATTATGGGCAAACGATCAGCCCAGTTCCCAACCTTGCCTTTGGTCATTGCTTGAAGCAAAGATCCCAAGGTTCGGTTAACTACCTCGGTCTGTCCATCAGTCTGAGGATGGTGAGACGTCGAGAATAGTAATTTGGTGCCGAGGGCACCCCACAAACACTTCCAAAAATGACTCAAGAATTTTCAGTCTCGATCACTCACAATAGTACGAGGTACACCATGCAATTTCAACACATTAGAAGTAAACAATGTAGCTACATGCTGTGCATCATCACACTTTTTTGCAAGGAATAAAGTGAGCTATTTTTGAAAAACGATCAACCACAACAAAGATGCTATCCTGTCCTCCCCCCGACCTCGGTAACCCTAAGACAAATTCCATGGATATATCAATCCAAGGTCGATCAGGCACAGGCAAGGGGGTATACAAACCATGAGGGTTGGACTTCGATTTAGCTTTCTTGCAAACGAGACAAGCGTTGCAAAGTTTTTCCACATCTCGTCACATTTTGGGCCAATGGAACTGCTCGGTCAAGATACCAAGAGTTTTGTCGACACCGAAGTGTCCCATTAGTCCACCGGAGTGAGCTTCTCGAACTAAGAGCTCTCTCCACGAGGACACTGGCACACAAACCCTCCCATTCTTGAAGAGGTAGCCATTGTGCCACTGATATTTCTCAACCCTTCGGCCACTCAAGATTGCATCACGAACGCATTTCAGCTTGGGATCGTCTTCGTACATCGACTTGATGCTTTCAAATCCCATGAGCCTAGAGGCGAGAGTGGTCTCTAAGGCAAATTTCCTTGATAGCGCATCGGCCACAACATTGTCTTTACCCTTTTTATAATGAATTACATAGGGAAAACTCTCAATGAATTCAACCCACTTGGCATGTCTTTGGTTCAACTTCTCCTGTCCTCGAAGATGCTTCAATGACTCATGATCACTTTTGATCACGAACTCTCGAGGCCACAAATAATGCTGCCAATGGGCGAGTGCTCGAACGAGGGCATACAACTCTTTGTCATACGTAGAGTAATTCAAAGTTTCACCCTTAAGCTTTTCGCTAAAGTAAGCGATCGGCTTCGATTCTTGCATCAGCACTCCTCCGATCCCAACTCCAGATGCATCAAACTCGACCTCGAATGCTTTGCCGAAGTCAGGGAGTTGCAACAAAGGGGTAGAGCAAAGCCTCCGTTTCAACTCTTGGAAGGCCCTCTCTTGGGACTCTCCCCACACAAATGGATGGTCTTTCTTCACCAGCTCGGTTAAAGGACCTGCCACGGTGCTAAAGTCACGAACAAACCTTCGGTAAAAGCTAGCTAAGCCATGGAAGCTACGAACTTGTGATACCGAGGTTGGAGTTGGCCAATCTTTTATGGCTTCGACTTTTGACTCGTCGACTTCAACACCACTAGCACTGACAACAAACCCTAGAAAGACTACACGTCAACACAAAAGGCACATTTTTTGAAGTTAGCATATAACTTCTCTTCTCTCAGTTTATCAAGCACTAGCCTTAGGTGTTCAACATGTTCATCCACAGATTTGCTATAAACAAGTATGTCATCGAAGTAAACGACAACAAACTTATTTATGAACGGTTTGAGCATATGGTTCATCAGTCGCATGAATGTGCTCGGTGTATTTGATAAGCCAAAAGGCATCACCAACCATTCATAGAGACCGAACTTGGTCTTGAATGCGGTTTTCCACTCGTCTCCGGGTTTCATTCGGATTTGGTGGTAACCGGACCTGAGGTCTATCTTCGTAAAGCATGAAGAATCACTTAACTCGTCTAGCATGTCATCTAATCGAGGGATAGGATGACGATACTTTACCATTATTTTGTTGACTGCTCGGCAATCAACACACATTCGCCATGTTCCATATTTCTTTGAGACAAGTATAACAGGAACGGCAGAAGGACTCAAGCTCTCTCGAACAAGGCCCTTGTTCAACAATTCATCAACCTGCCGTTGGAGCTCTTTGGTGTCTTCGGGATTACACCGGTATGCAGGTTTGTTGGGGATTTGGGACCCCGGTACGAAGTCAATTTGGTGCTCGATTCCTCTCAACGGAGGTAAGCCACCAGGCATTTCTTCAGGGAACAGGTCTCCGAAGTCCTGCAGAACACTTTGTACAGCACTAGGCAAAGGGTTATCATTAGAGAAATCATCATTAGAGTTTAGAAAGATACCCTTGTGCACGAGGCAGATCATCATTTGATCGTTGTCGTTGCCTCGTAGGAACTCACCCGGTTGCATGATTGCACAGATTCCTTTTACTTCGGGCAGTGAGTTTGTCTCTTCGGCTCCCAATTTTGCTCCCATCGGAAGCTTAGCTTAGGCCGCTTCTTTCAATTCTTTCATCCGTTTATAGTCCTCGGTGACTTGTTTTGGAGACAAGGGTTTGAGTATGAAACTCTTCCCTTCGAGCTTAGCAGTGTAAGTGTTGGATCTTCCATTGTGAATGACCGACCGGTCATACTGCCACGGTCGTCCCAATAGCAAATGACAAGCTTGCATCGGGACCACATCGAATATCATTTCATCTTGATACTCTCCAATTCTGAACTTGATCCACACTTGTTTAACAACTCTCAATTCTCCACACTCATTCAACCATTGTAGTTTGTAAGGGTGGGGATGATTCAAAGTAGTTAGTCCCATTTGTGAAACCAAAGTTTGGCTCACCACATTTGCACAACTACCAGAATCAATGATCATCGAACACACCTTTCCCCTCACTCGACATCGGGCATGAAAGAGGTTTTCTCTTTGGTTGTCCTCTTCTTCAAGAGTCATGCAGCTCAAATTCCTTCGAACCACAAAAAACATGTTCGGATGATCAGCTTCGGTAGCTTCACGATCATCATCACCTTCAGTTCGGTCAATCTCCTCGATAAATTCCTCATCGGTGTCACTCGCTTGCTCATGGACGGTTCCATCTTCGAGCAGAAGCATAACTTTGCGAGTTGGACACTCCTTTGCCATTTGACCATAACCTCTGCATTTGTGACACTGAATATTTGAAGCACTAGGGGAGTTGAGTTGAACTTTACCTCCCACTTCTCTTAGTTGGTTAACGGTCACACCCTTCTCGAAGGGTCTCTTCGATTCTCGAACAGCGTTGGCACTTGTTTGGGTTGGACTCTTCCATTCTTTACCTCGGTTCAAAGGAGTAGAAGTAGTGACTCATCGATACCGGTTTGTCTTGTCGTCCTTCACCAATTTCTCAGCTTCGGTGGCAGCATCGAACAGATCTTCCAACGTGTGGTACACATGGAGCCTCAATTGAGATGACACACCCCGAGCCAAGCCATTTTTGAATCGTATTATGGCTTGTTGTTCGTCTTCGGTCAGATCAAGATTCAATCGAACCTTTTCGAACTCATCATGATACTCTTGGACTGACTTGGACCCTTGCTTTATCTCATAGAGCTTTTGCATTTGAGTTTGCATGTACTTAGCACTCAAATACTTAGCATCCATTGCTCTCATCAACTGTGGCCAAGTATTGACTACGGGATAGGCATTCCTTCGTCGATGCCTTTTATTAGCTTCCCACCACGTAGATGCATAAGCTTCGAACGAAGCAATGGCATGGGCAGCTTTTCTCTCATCGGTCTTCTCATTGGACTTAAACATGCGCTCCATCTTAAGCTTCCATTCAAGATATTCATCTGGATCACTAGTTCCTTTAAAAGGTGGAATAGTGATCTTGACACTGTTCAAATTTGAGTCTCGAACACCACGAACCTGTTCGGGATACTCATCATCACGATCATCAGCCTCACGCTCAATATGTCGTTCAACATTTGCGCCTCGACCTCGACCTCGGAAATTTCCACGACCTCGGTGAGCTTGCCTTCGGTGAGCGAATAGCGGCTCATTCTCATATTCGTCCTCAGGAAATTCCTCTTCATCAACCTCTTCGACAACGGCTCCAAGATCTCTTCGGGCCTTTGGAAGTGGTATCCTTTCTCCTCGGGGAATCCCTAAGTTTTGTTAGCCAGCTTGGGGATTGCCCAAGTTTTGTTGTGCTTGGGGATTGCCCAAGTTGAGTTCTCTTCGAATTGCTTCACTTGTCAACTGATGTTGTCGTACAAGCTCAGCATACAACTCAGGTTTCATCAGAGTGGAGCTACTCTTTCCAGCGCCGGACCCATGCATGGCCACAGACACACTCCCTTGTTCGAGGTTAGCTACTCGAGCACTCACTCCTCTTACTTCGGCACTGATGCCTTGTATCGCAGCCATGAGATCGGCTAACGACACTTCGGGTTTCTCAATGCCTTTGCCATTGCCTCCATTCCCAGCCATGGTACTGCACAAATCAATGACCAAGCAAATGTTAAGGTAAGAAATCACCTCACACACTCCCTCACTTTTAATGAGTGGCACTCGGTTCCACTCAATTTATGGGTTCGGTTTTGGTCACTCAAGAACTTGCAGCCACTGGCTTCCTCGGCTGATCAACTTCTCTCAATTCCTTTGAATTTGACAAGTTACGATGTCTACTTCGGGAAGAGTGAGTTGATTTGACTCGATCGGAACGAACAGCTATTTACTCTTGCGCTTTAGGAAGTCAAATAAATTTCTACGAAGTTGGACTTCAGTCACCCCACGCACGAGGTCCTATAAAAACGAGTTAGTACGACCTCGAGTAGGAAGAATTACTCAAAAGATCCACCAACTAGAATTTCGGACAGAAGAAAGTGAAAACCTAGGAGAATCTACCCTTTGATTCCCTTTTAGAATCTTTTTCGAACACACCAACTCTTGTCCGTACAAGAGTGGTCCCTCCTTGGTACGGATAGGGTTTTACCTTATCCACTTCTCTTTTCAGCCGACAAATTTCACCTGGGGTTTTTGATCTTTACACTTTGCCCCTTTCTTCTTCAATGGAACAGTGAAGCCTTACTCCGGCGTACGGACAAATTAACTTCGGTTCACTGACCACGAACTTAACAGAATCTGGGTTGCCCTTTCGACTCCGGTTTCAAACTACAACGGAGGAAATCAAGCAAAGCTCTTGAGCTAAGATTTCAGCTCCTTCGTGCCGTACACTGTTACGATTTTGGTAACAATTTTCCAGCGTACGGACAACGAATCAAACACTGAACTTCGAATTTTAAGCACAAAACAAACTCAAATCACTCAGGAACCACCAATCTTCATCGGCTTCAACCAACACACGATGGGGTTCGAGTTCCAGTCACCATTAAAGCTCAAAACAGTCCAAAATTTCACCAAGAAACCCTAGTCACGAAATTTGTATGCCGGCTACTTGTTGGAATCAGGAAACAATGGTGAACAAGAATCAATGGTTGTTTAATCCGAACAACCAACAATCAAACACGATTTTTTTTGAATTTTTGTTTTTCTACTTTTTTTTTTTTTGTAAACGGTCAGCAACAACAATCAAACACACGGAAGAAAGCTGAAACTGAAGACACAAGCACGATTTTAATGAACATGATTTGAGGTTGTAAGAACAAACTCAAACCTTGCTCTGATACCAAAATGGTGCAAGCAAACCCGAGGGAAATGCTAAACACGAAACGCGGAAGAAAATGACAAGAAAAGTAAAGATAGAAGCAAGACAAATCTTGCTTCGATTCAAAAGAACAGTGAGGAACCTGTCTCAAAGCTCGATTGAAGGGAAATCAAGACGCACCTATACTATGCAACAATCCTCAAGAAGGACCCGCTTCTTGCAAATTGAATGATCAAGAAGAATTTGTTCAAACGAATAACACCGATTGACACAAGTTCTTTAAAAGCCCACGTCGGGGTTCGGCTCCATCGGAGACTCACAATAGCACTTGCTATGTTTCATATACTCAAAAAACTGGATCCTTACAATGAAATGGAAATGGACTATTTATAGGCTATACTAAGGATAAAGTAGTAAATAGTCACAAGTGACTAATAAAAACAAGCCACGCAGGGCTGAGCTAAGTGTGTGTTCGGCATCCTTGACTTCGGTACGTGGTCGCTTGCTCGAACTCATTGTCCTCGGCGCTCACTTGTCACAGAATCGAACACAGTTTGTTGGTGTTCGATAACTTTATCCTCGGGCTCAAATTTGAAGATGACGCCCTCGGTTCTTGAGCCCGGCCACTCAGCTTCGGAGCAATTGTTTTCCTTCGGCCAGGCCAAGTAAATGTGCAGATCGTGCAGCAGCTTGGCTTGACTTCGTGTCATCGGTCTCCTCGGTGGATCGAACACTTGATCAGCACGTGTTCGGGCTGCATCACCCTTTCTCCGATTGGACATTGGAAGTCCCTTGCTCAACTAGGGCACTTGATGTCCCCCTCTCAAGGCTTTCAATCCTCAAGTTCATACTATCCAATTTGGCAAGGATAGTAGCAAGGGCATTCTTAGAAAAATCATCTCCTTCGGTGGACATTGTACCTACACAAGAAACAAACGTTAGCAAAACAACCTCACTCACTCCCTCACAAGTGTTTCACTCGGTTCACTCGTTTAGTGGTGGTGGATATTTCACTCTAGCTTGAATCCAAAGCTTCACTAAGTTGAGTAACAAACCTCAACTTAATCACTCAACTCAAAAACCAAATGCACTCCGGGGTGAGTGGAGTTGATATGACTCTATTGGAACGATAAGCTCTTTTAAGTGCGGACTTGAGCCAAATGAGACTACGAGTCTTCTTCGAATTCTATTCTCCGGTCTAGGCTTGAGTTTCCTAATAGCTTAGAAGGGCTAGCACAATTCAAGTAGGTAAGATTACTAAAAAAAGTACTAGCTAGATGCAATGCAATCAAAGAAACAAGAGATTCTACGAAAAACTAGCCGTTCCCACCAACCAGCAAAACAGGCGCCCCACCTACTTGGACTGGGCAGTCCGCCTGGTTCTCAGCAGAGGGAAGTACGCGCCCCGCCTCTGTAAAGGGGCGGTCCGCCTCTGAGAATCAGAGAGTTGGGTAGGCGCCCCGCCTACTATTCGGGCGGTCCGCCTACTGCAATTTCCGGAACAGTTCAAACTCGATTTTTTCTTGGTTTTGCACACAAAAATTCAACAAATCACACGTTGTTTTAGCAATTCAAAGGTACCCCAATGTTGTTTCAAGCACAAAAATCAAACCCCAACAATTTTTATCAAACCCCAATAAAAATCAAGCAATCCACCATGTTCATCAACTTCAAGCTTAGGGTTTCAAATTTTCAAATTTCGAAGGGGTTTCAAATTTTCAAATCTTGTGTTTCAACTCCAAATCTAGTGTTTAGGGTACCAAAAGAACGGGTTTCCAATATGGAATAAACCCCAATAATAATCAAACAACGGGTCCAACAATCCAAGAATCCATGATCAAATATTTTAGTTGTAATTTTTTTCTTTTCTTCAACAACAAACAAGAACCTAACGTAGAAACTAACCTAGGCACGAAGAATCAAGGATCGGGGGTTTGTAGAAACAAAACCCGAGCCTTGCTCTGATACCAAGATGATAAGGATCAAAATAACATGAATAAAAAGATAGGAGCGCGAGACACTTCTCGAACTCCCTACGAGGTAACTACGGAGAACTCGTTCCGTAATACCCTCGTATCGGCGTCTAGAAGGACCTACACTATGCAACCACCCTCGATTCGCACCCGGAACTCGCAAGTAGAATGATCGGGTGTCGGTTCAAGACTCAACTAGGATCCGCTAGTGATTCAAGCCAACCAAAAGGGTTTCTTCATAAACAAGAGATAAACTCTATTCATCATTCAACAATGTTCAAGGTAAGCTAAGGTTTGAAGAGGCTAGGTGATGTATTTATAGACTTCACTTACACATAATGAATCTCCTAAAATGCCCCCCCAAAGTGGGTAAGATAAACAAAGGCCGCGTAGGGCTATAATAGTCAAAACATAGTATTTTAATGAGGTGTCCTGTCACAACTTTCAGTGGAGTAGGCGCCCCAGTAGGCGCCCCGCCAATTCAGCTTTGCAGTGGAGTGGGCGGTCCGCCCATTTACAAAGGCGGTCCGCCTACTGAGCCTCCTCAAACTTCAGAGAGTTGAGAGGGCGGTCCGCCTCCTCCTTTGGCTCCTTGGTTTGCCTCGAAACGTGCCCCGGATGCCTCTCCAAGTAGCCTAAGCGATCCTCCATCCATGGCACTCCAATTCATGAGCTTTAAACCACTCTTGGAGCCTTCTTCCAAGTCCCTCCAAGTCAAGTGAAAATGGGTGTCTTGAATCAACTTAGCTTGACTCCTAGTGAACGGCCTTGAGGTAGTATGCCCCGCATCACCTAACTAGGAGACTGTAACCCTAAGGCGGCACGATGTATGCCTTGCGTGCTATGCCCGTACTGCCTGAACGGTCGTAACTCGTAGAATATGCGTGTATCCTTTGTGCCCGGTGGCTTGTAAGATAAGTCTAGTTTCGCCCGCTGGACTCATATCCCCGTAATAATAGGTGGCATATTTTTGTCCACACACTTAAGAAGCAAAAATAGTGTTTCGAAAGAAGAAGTACTGCTCAAGTGACTTTTCATAACTTAACAAGGTGGGCACAGATGAAATGAAAAAGAATATTTGGTTGGCCTTCACAATAAATGTAAGTATAGAGCTAGACTCACACCAAAAGGACTAAAAAATTGAGTGTAAATAGAGTAAACTCATGAGTTCTTCTTTCTGCAATTCTAACAGCCTATTTGTGTGTGAAAATACAGCCCAAGAAGAATGAGTTTAGTCCAAGTAGTCTGAACTCGGGAATTCTTCTTCCTAGAATTCTAATAGCCTATTTATAGACCAAGAAGGCTGAAGTTCAGTCCAACTAGACTGAACTCAAGAATTTTTCTTCCTGGAATTCTAATAGCCTATTTGTATGTACAAATATAGGCCAAGAAGGCTGAAGTTTAGTCCAGTCGGACTGAACACATGAACTTTTAATCTGAATTGCTAATAGCCTATTAGTACTGACTTAAATACCATGTGTACTGACTTTTAAAAGTTATCAATTTCATTTCAAAAAGGTCTTCCAAACAATACATTCAATGTACAACATAAAGGAACAAGCTTCAATGTCAACTTAAAAAATATGATGTGTGACTGTCTTGAATTCCAGACTAAAGAACAACCATGTGTACATGCAATCGCATCCATTCAGAGAAGACGCCTGATAAAGTCTAAGTTCTGCTCGAAATAGTATTCACGAGACAATTGGTTAAACATATATCACTGTAAGGTGAATATAGTAGGACGCTAAAGCTCTTGGAATGTACCAAACATTGTGGAAAACCAAAGGATTGAAACTCTGAATGTCAAAATACAACAAGGAAGAAGGAAAACAAAGAGATATATCTCGATTGCTGAATTTGTACGAGTCAAAACAACCAAATATGGTCGATACAAGAGAAAAGGATATAATAGAAGCTCATGTACATATACTCCAGTACTCCGACCCAACTCAAGGATATATAGGTACTACTGTCATTATCTATAGACTTTTTTTTTATTAAATATTTTCCTCCTACTAATTTGGTTTTTAACTTCTTTTTGTTGCACGATACTGCTTGGTGGTGGATAAGGTGCAGAAATACATAAACATAATCATACTACTTGTAGTTTATTATCAACATTCAAGAGATGAACTCAAACTTGATTGTAGTTTATTACCATTTGTTTGGATGATGTTTCATGTTTAACTGATTTTTAATAAGTTTAGTGCTAATATTTGAGTTAAACTAGTTGTTTCTACGCTTTCACACTCCTTTATGTTGAAATTCATACTTTTAATGTGTCAATCCTTATGGACGGAAGTTAGGCTTCAACCATTAAAGACCTATAATGCATTTTTGACCTTTTTATAAAAACTTCAGTCCTTATAAAAAGAAGTTCACCATTGCAGTATAAAAACTTTAACCTTTAAAGGCTGATGTTGCATTTTTTAACATTTTAATAAAAAATTCAAACCTTATGGAGGGAAGTTCACCATTACAATATAAAAACTTCAACCCTTAAAGGATGATGCTGCATTTTTTGATTCACGCTTAGAATATAAAAACTTCTATTTCTAAAGATTAAATACTGAAATTATTCAAAATAACCAGATAGCACTGTAATCACCTAATTTTGGCATAGGTTAAGTTAATTACTGTTAATTTCATGATATTTTAATTGGTTAGCATAAATGTTAGTTAATTGGTTCGTAAGTGCTTGATCTTTATGTTTAGGTAAAAATTTCGCGGGGAAGCCACTTTGGCACCCGCTTTGTGATGCGTAGCCTCTGTTTACAAATTCGCTGAGAATTAGCCACTAGACTCGTTTTTTAAAAATAATAGCATGACGATGTCGTTTTACACATTTTGGAAATTCCGGTTTTAACCTTCCTTATTTTCAACTTATTCGGTGTTTTTGTTTCTCTGTTTAATACTGTGACTTTTGAACTCTATCAAACTATACGAACTCTCTTTCGAAATACAGCAATTTCTTATTTTTGAGATTTTGAAGCTTTGTGTGTAAGGTAACTGTGTTTACTTCGTATATTAAGGTAACTGTGTTTACTTCGTATTGTTTTTTTTTTCATTTTTGTACGTGTATATGGGTTATTTAGGTTTTGATTTTGTTTCGAACAATGTTTAGATTTTCATTGGAGTACAGTATAAGCTTTTGATTTCCTTTAAAATGGTAGGGTTTTTTTAATGGGAACGCTTTGTTTCTGTGAAACCCATTTTCCCCAGAACTATATACTGTGACCTTCTGTTGTGGATAGGCTGTTGCCCATGATTAAAAACTGGGACTGTGTGTTTTTAAGAGGTACTTGTCCATTGTAAATGGTGGGTTATTTTTTAGAAAGGGGGCAACGGTTTTTTTTTTTGTCAAACCCTTTGCCCCAGAAGTATATACTGTGACTCTGTATATAGGCCCCAGCACCAAATGCTGTGACATTTGTGTTCAACAAGTACTTGTGTCCCAGTTCTAAATCATGGGACTGTGCATAACAAAGCATCATAGACCCCAGCACCTAATGCTGTGACCCTTGTGTTTAAAAAGTTCTGTGTCCCAGTTCTAAAACATGGGACTGTGTATAACAAAGCATCATAGACTCCAGGACAAAATGCTGTGACCCATTTGTTTAAAAAGTTCTGTGTCCCAGTTCTAAAACATGGGACTGTGTATAACAAAGCATCATAGACTCCAGGACAAAATGCTGTGACCCATTTGTTTAAAAAGTTCTGTGTCCCAGTTCTAAAACATGGGACTGTGTATAACAAAGCATCATAGACTCCAGGACAAAATGCTGCGACCCATTTGTTTATTAAGTTCTTGTGTCCCAGTTCTAAAAATGGGACTTTGCATAACAAAGCATAATAGGCCCCAGCACCAAATGCTGTGACCATGCACATGAACTACTTGTGCTCCCAGCACCAATGTCTGGGGGGAGGGGTTGGGCTACCAAGCTCTCCCCCAGCACAAATACTGCGACCTTGCACATGAACCACTTGTACCCCCAGCATACCAAATACTGTGACTGTGCAGATAAACTACTTGTACCCCCAGCATATATGTGTTAATTTTCCTTTGTTTTTATTTTAATACATGTGCTAATGTTACAGCAATGGAGATTATTCCAAGTGATGAGGTTACGGATAATCTGCCAAACGACGATGGTATATTGCTTCCATTTGTGCAGTGGAAAAATCGTGATTGCCAGTGGAAAGGTGACACAGAGTATCGTGGATTAATCGAAGGGTTGCTGTCTGCGGATTACCTGGAGAAAATGAAGAAAGGGCCATTCGGCAAGTTTATGCTTTTGGAAGATGCTAAATATTCTGGGAGGCTTATAAATTGTTTTCTCCAGTCTCAAATAGTTTCTTCAGACAACACTAAGCTTAGCTTTAAAGTTTTTGGTGATATAGTGGATTTCACAGCTGATGATTTTCATGTAGTTAGTGGTCTTAATATTTCCAGTATTGTAGATATAAGTATTTTTAAGCTTTCAAAGAGTAGATTAAAAGAGAAGTATTTCAGGAATCCTGAAGACGATGTTAATAAAAAGGACAGCAAATGGACTTTAAAGTTATATGACTTGCTTGATTTGATTGAACATCATTCTAGTTATGTGAGAGTGGCTCCAAAGAGCAAGGGCAATCTGAATAGAGTGTCTGCTGCACGATTGGATGTTCCATTAGAGCAAGATGATGCTGTTAAATTAGCCGAGCTATATTTGCTTAATTCTGTTTTATTGGGCCGGCCATTACCTAGAGTAGTGGATGATCAACATATGATTATTATTGATAATGAAGAGGTGCATAGCTGTTATCAGTGGGGTACTGAGATATATCGTCAAATGGTACACCATTTGCAATCAATCATAAAGCCAGGTTCTTCTACTTATTTGTTTCCTGGTATGCCCTTCCTATTCTGTTGCTGGGTGGCAGAGGTGTTCCCTGTGTTCAGGCAGTATTTTACTGTTCGCCCTAGGATCAAACCTGTGATGCTTCGTTACACATGTACTTTTACCCCTCAATACAATGTCTTGTGTGATGACTACTTTCATAATGAACAGGTGAGTTTTATGAGTACTTGCTTTTGTTTGTTATTTATTTGTTTTACTTTTTTGTTGGTTTTGAAATGTATTTTTTAATAGTTTTGGGAGGATGCCTCAGTGAGACCAATAAGGCATAAATCTAAACATGCTTCAACTTCAAAATCACCCTCAAAGTCATCTTCAAAGACTAGTTCAACAGGAGAATCTATTGACATGAATGAAGTTGTAAAGGTGAAATTCTTCGTGGGTTTTGTCTTTTAATTTTTTTTTCTTATGTGGTTTTAATGTTTTTTCTTTTACCAGAGATTGACAGCTAATCTCAAAGTTAACTTACCTACTGAGAGCAAGATTCAACATATGATCAATTCCTCAGAAAATAGTGTAAAGAAAGATCTTGCTGACATGGAGAAGAGGATTACAGATCAGTTGAATGCAAAGTTTGATGCATTACTGCTTCTTGTTGCAAAATCAAAAACAAGTGATCTCGAAGAAAACTGTGGTGTGTCTGTAAGTAAATCAGTTACCAGGAGTAGAAATGAAAAGAGTAATTTTGTTGATAATTTGATTTATTCAGATGGTCGCAATAGTTTTTTCAAAGAAACATTTAATCAGGCAGAGCTTGGTGGTAGTGTACAAAGTGATCATGGTATTGCAGCTCCTTTAATAGATGCAAGTGATCAAATAATTGTGGATGTTTTAGAGCATTACAAAGCTGATACTAGTGACCCTATTGATGAAGCAAAAGGTACAGATGATTTAGAAAAGGCGTCATCAAATTCAGACAATCATCAGCAAAGTCATGGTAGTCAAAATAGAGTATTCTGTATAGTCGTAATTTAAATAAAAGGGAATTTTTTTGTTTAATGTAATGATTTTTTATTTTTTGTATATGCAGATAAACAGAATCCTTCATCTGATTTATTGGACAAGTGTCCATCTAAAGATGATGATGTATCTTTGAATCCAACAGATGTTCAGCTTCGTGATGAAACAATTTATCCCACACTGAATGGTAAGAAGAAAAAAATTTGTTGGTAGATTGAACCAACATATTATGCACTAATACTGTGTTTTTATGATAAAATACTGGGACTCTTTGTTTAACAAGTACTTGTGTCCCAGTTCTAAATTATGGGATTTTCTATAACAAAGCACTATATGTACAGCACAAAATACTGTGACTTTTTCATATGAATTATTTTGTGCCCCAGCACCAATGTCTGGGAAGTCTATAGTAATGGGAATGTATTTTAAATATGTGTGTTTTGACACTTCTGTTTTCTATAGAGAAATGTAATGTATTGTGCTTATTTATTTTTACAGAAGGTAATAATTGTGAATCTGGGAAAAGTGCTGTGGTTGTAGAACAAATTAATGAATTAAAGCATCTTGTTGAAACTGGTATTTGGACACCAGTAGGTATGGAAAAGTAATTTTTATATCATAAATAGTGTTCCTATTTTTGTTGTTGAAAATGTGTAACAAATTATCTTGTTTTGAAGTCTCTCAAGAAAGTTCTCAAGAAGGTTGTCAACCAATTAAGCTTGCTGATAACCAAATGTTTTTGACTCCTGGTATGCGAAAATATGTTGCGTATTTTGCATGGTCCACACTCCAGCATAAAATATCCTGTTGGTTGGTTAATGAATAGTTTGTCTTGTTCCATTTACAGAAGCAACAAATGTTAAAGCTGATAAGGAAGATGTTGTCAATGAACGCAGTCACAGTGCTGAGGTTCGACTTGAAGTTAGGGCTGTCAGCGAGCTTTGCATAGCTGGTCTTGTTTTTACACCAGAAGGTATGTAATCGTCTTTTTTATAGTTATTTTGTGTTCTTATTGTTCGCAAATGTGTGATATATTATCTTTATTTATAAAGGTTCTCAAGAAGGTTCCCAAGAAGGTTCTAAAGAAGATCTTAAAAAAGGTGTTGAGCATTTGTCTCCAAAAAAGGGTTTGAAAGCATTTTCCAGCAAGAAAAGGAAGAAACGTGATAATGATGCTTCTCCTGAAATTGCATCTCCCCTCAAACCTAAAATTGGTGAAAATTTGGCTGATGTAAGCAAAAGCATCATGAATATTCGTTGCATAGATGCACCTTCATTTTCAATTGGCTTGACACAGCCATCGCAAGAGACTGCAGCAGTGATTGATAGTGTCAGGCATGATTCTATGGATATCGATCGCTCAGAAAGTAAGGGTGGTACAGAATTGGCATTAATAGAGAAAGACAATTCAAAACTTACGACACTTGCTGATGCATCTGTTGTAGTACTGGAGCAAGAGTCTGCTTTGGATTCAGCCATGAAAACACCTGAACAGTCAAGGAAGGTTGCTGGAACAAATGTCTGTGCAAGTAATTATGCAGATGTGTCTTCATGTAAACAACAGTCGGCAATGCAGTCTTCAGTGAAAAAGGAGGAAGTTATGGATTTAGCTGTTTTGCCAGAGAAACCATCAAATCATCCAGAAGGAGGAGAGGTGTTAGGCAGGGGACATAGGGTTCGTAAGATTAGCCGGCACTTATTATCTCCATTCAGGCCTTTTCATCCAAAGGAAAAGTGTGATTGGAAGCCTTCTTATAGGCGTGTATGCCCTTTTCATACAGTCAATGCCACGTCTAATTGTTTGGCAATTTTTGACAAATGGTTGAAGCAAGGCTTGAAAGTGACTGATAAAAACAGCGTCTCTAAAGTGTAAGTTATTTTATTTTATTTTTTTTAGTTATTGTGTATTTTTAAGTTACACGGTGTTGTGGATTATATTAGTAAATTTGTATTCTTTATGTTGTTTGTGTTTAACTTTTTCAGGGGTGATGATCTTTATGATGACAAAATTGCAGACATCAATTCACAGAATAAAATTAAATTGTATAGTGTTTCAGTGAAGAGCAAAATGTGGTTTAGAGAGATTGCAGATAGAAGATATCCACTTACCAATGAGGTTTTCTACAGCTTTTTTTTATTATTGGTTCTGTAGTGTTTTATATATATATTTGTTAACTAATATTTTTTTTTTTTTTGTGTTTTGTGATTTTTTTTGTCATGCAGCATGTTGATGTTATACTGTACTATCTGAGGAAGAAACATGTATATCATTTCACAAACTACTCAGCGCTCTTCACAACGACAGACTTGAATTTTGATTTTTTTGTAGAGTCGTTGTTCTTTTCGAAGGTTGAATCCTATTTTGAAAATATGGCAAAGGAAGAGAAGACCAGGAGAATAAAAGAGAAGAAGGATAGAATGGAAGAAGAGTGGAAGAACAAAGAAAATTTTGAAAAAATGAAGGCCCAACAAAAGAAAGGAGCAAAAAGGACTCGTGGTCAACAAAAGAAAAAAAAATATGATCCTCCAGCAGAAGTTGTTTTTGGAATTCATGACTTGACATTGGAGGATTTAGAGAAGATTGAGTTAGATTTCTACCTAGCACAGTATGAAGGAACTGCACAAAATAGCCTACTTGAGTGTGTGAATGGGTCTTCTAATGAATGTGGCATATCATGGGGTCAAGTCGAAAAAGTTTTTATGCCAATTAGGAAGACTTCAGTTGATCCTAATGATTACATGTCTTGCACTCATTATTGGTTGGGAGTTTATTCTATAAAAGATCATAGAATCGATGTCTATGATTCGGTTTTTGATGGGGATGAAGATTTTGTGAAGATCAAGATGGCAATGTATGCAATTGCTATACCTAAGCTACTAAAAGAAATGGATTTCCATACAGAATATCCTAATTTTGGTACAACGTACAAGAAACTTGATATTGTTTATCAAGGAGCACCAAAACAATTAGGAGATACAGACTGTGGTATTTTTGTAACAAGGTTTACAGATCTTCTCATGCTTGGACAGGATTTGTTTAAACAGGAATGGGGAGTAGAAGCCATTAGTATTTACAGGAGAATGGTTGCTGTTAATCTACTGTCGCATGGAAAATCAAAAAGAGATGAAGGCTATGAAACTCCACCAGAGAAATTGAATGATGATTATGGAGAGCACGATGAGAAGCTAGCTTGTGAACATGGAAGGCTGCCTCTTCTTTGAATCTTTATTAATCTTTTTTATAAACAATGCAGTGTATACATTTTTTGAAGTATGTATAGTTAATATGTTGTTTGTTTGTTATTATTTATGAGCTTGGGAACTATATAAATTGGAATGCTAAATACTTTAATCCCCCTGTACAAAAACATGTGACTGTGCATAACAAGCATCATAGGACCCCAGCACCAAATGCTGTGACCCTTGTGTTTAACAAGTGCTGTGTCCCAGTTGTAAATCATGGAACTGTGCGTAACAAACCACCATAGACCCCAGGACAAAATGCCGTGACCCTTGTGTTTAACAAGTGGTTGTGTCCCAGTTCTAAAACATGTGACTGTGCATAACAAGCATCATAAACCCCAGCACCAAATGCTGTGACCCTTGTGTTTAACAAGTGCTGTTTCCCAGTTGTAAATCATGGAACTGTGAGTAACAAAGCCCCATAGACCCCAGGTCAAAACGCCGTGACCCTTGTGTTTAACAAGTGATTGTGTCCCAGTTCTAAAACATGTGACTGTGCATAACAAGCATCATAAACCCCAGCACCAAATGCTGTGACCCTTGTATTTAACAAGCGCTGTTTCCCAGTTGTAAATCATGGAACTGTGCGTAACAAAGCCCCATAGACCCCAGGACAAAACGCCGTGACCCTTGTGTTTAACAAGTGCTGTGACCCAGTTCTAAAACATGGGACTGTGCATAAGAAAGCATCATAGACTCCAGGACAAAATGCTGTGACCCATTTGGAAAATCCAGCCGTTAAAAAGAATAGGAACCGAAATGACGGTTTTCATCATTACTCCTGCAGTCTCGAAGCACGCAACAGTCGCTTTTTTAGTAAATATGATTTTCACCATCTTCAAAACCTTTTACTCCATTCCATATTTCATCCAAACCTTCAAAGCTTCAAAACACCTTTCTAACAATTTCTAAAACGCAAAAACTCTTCCAATCTTTTAATCCAGTTGTCTCCAAAACCCAAGAAAAGTCTCAATATGGATGCTGCGGCTAGTACTTCCTCAGCAGCAGGTGGTCAATCCACGAGTTCTTCAACTTTGGTTGCTGATGTGATCCCGAAAGTTTGGGGAAACCTTGAAAATGATTGTTCAGTCATCTCGTTCAGTCATTATGGCAATATAAGGTCGTGGCCTTCAAGCCGGTTTAAGAGTTCAATTACTCTCGACCTCTTGCATAGGGTTAAGGAAGATTGCGGCTGGGACGATGATGTTACAGTTTCTTGCCCCTACCCAACGGAGAATATTACTTCTGTGAGAACTGGTTGGACGGCCATATCCACGTATCCATTCACAATAGGCCATAAGCTGCCATTGCATCCTGTTATAGAGGACATTTGTAAATACTACCTTATCTGCCCGGGGCAGCTGTGCCCGAGCATTTATAGAATCATTTCTCTGCTACAATGGTTTGCCGATGAGACTGAGCAAGATTTTGAGTTTAAGCATTTTATCTCTTTGTATAGCCTTCAGGTTGCAAGAGACGGGTATATCAATGCCCGTATGAGAGGAAGAAAAGCTTTAGTGCATAATTCTGGAGATACAGGTGATAGGGGTTGGATGCATAGGTATGTTTATGTGCAGTCCAAACTCCTCACACGTGGCAGCAAAACTAATCTCCGCGAGGTGTGGAACAAAACTCGTAAGTCCCTGAGTCTTTGTATTAAATACTCTCTGAGTTACGTATTTGCAACTTCTGACCTTTACTCTTTATTGGTTAGCTGACAAGATTCCTTACGACGGTCTGATTTCCGAGGAGGAGTTGTCTGCTTGGGTTGAACCCATTTTGGCAGCTTTCAACCACGAGGAGAGGCAGTGGTCCTACTATGCTTCTGAAAAGAAATTGTCAAATCCTAGTACCCATGGTAAGCTGATTACCCAACTTCCTCCTAATTTATGTTGAACTCACTGTGGTATTAATATGACTTTATTCCCAGGTTTAGGTGCTAGTGGTAGTTACTTTCCTGCTCCTCCTCCTGTTGAGGAGACTGTTGACCCCGTGGCCGAGATCAACGAGGAGGCAGCTGCCATCCTCCAAACTGCTGTAGCTGTTAAGGCCAGAGAAGGTGGTGAGGAGGTCCTTGCGAGCTTGAAGAGAAAGCAATCTGACTCTGAAAAGAGTAAACCCAAGAAGAAGACGAGGACAGCTCGCAAGAGTCCTCAGTCTTCTGAAAAGACAATTGAAACCAATGCTGCTGCTGCTGATATGACCAAGGGTGGGCAGGAGAGTGTTAAAAGCTCGGTGGCCACCCCTGAATCTGCTGGGCCTGTGATATTCGATATTTCTGATTCAGATGCTCTTGATGTGAGCTTGACTTGGCGGAGGAGGGCACCTCTTCAGGGTGATAAGAGGAAGGATGTAGAGACTTCTTCTTATGCCTTCGAGAAGAGTCCCCGAGTTGATGATGGGGAAGGGGATAGAGCTGGGGAAATGGGGGAAGAAAGAATGCACGAAGGTTTTGCCTTCTTCCCTGAGGATCCAAAGCTGAATGAGCCTGAACGGGTTGGTAGTCAGCAAGGCGAGCCTGAGCAAGCCAGCCACAGGCGCCCTGGCAAAGAGCCGATGAGAGAGGAGGCTGAGGAAAAAGAGGAGGAGCAAGATGAGGGGGTTGATGAGTGGAGGAAAGCTGAGGTGGAGGCTAAACCTCAGGTCTTTTATTACGAGGACATGATGAATTTGGCTGGTGAAGGGGTGGCACCAATTTATCTGCAAGAGTGCGACACTCTGGACCCCGAGGAAACAGGTGACGTTGAGGTCTCTCACACAAAGCTTACCAGGCGAGTATCGGTAGGAGGAAAGACTGGGGCCTACTTTGTTAAGGGTATTCGTCACAAATTCGGTCCCCAGTACCCTTCTGAACAAGCGAGGGAGCCCAGGCCGTGTATGAGGGAGTGTGACTTCACTATCTCTCCGGATACAAATTTTCTGGCGAAGCCTGGCCACTTGGTTAAAGTGACGTCTAACCTGATCGGTCCTCGCGAGGAGTGGAACATGCGTAGCATGAGTGACGAGCAGCTAGCTTACGCAATTGCTGAAGATACTGCTCGAGTAATGTTTCCCTCTTTACTTCTTTATTCCTATTAAGTCCTTAGTTCTGATTACCTGCATATTTTCATTTTGTTGCCAGGCAAGTATGATGGCTGCCGAGCTCATGTTCCGCTCTAGGTTGAACAACCAGGAACAAGTCCTTGGCTTGAAGAAAGATCTTTTGAAGGCTCTCCAGGACAAGCAGGCCCTAGAAGAGGAGAAAGAAGCTCTGATCAGGGAGAAGCGAGTCCTGGAGGGGAGGCGTGGCTTCTTTGAGTATAAGATAGACAGGTTGGAGAAATCCAACACTGAGGCCAACGACAAGATACATGCCCTCCTTGAGGAGAAGGACCGTCTTCTGGACGAGAAGGAAAGGTTTGCACTATCATTCGAGGATCTGAAAACCAGGATAGATGAACAAGGTCGCCAGATTTCTCAGCTTGCCCATGAGCTTAATATGAAAGAAGTTACCTTGGAAAGCATCCGTAGCACTTCTGACCTAATGTTGAGAAACATGAACAAGGCTGAAGCTGAATCTCGGGCTGCTCGAGGAGAACTGCAAGAAGCCAAGAATCGGGCTGAGGAATCTGTTAGGACCCAAGAGCTGTTGACGAAGGAGTTGGCGAATTTGAGGGATCATTATACAATCGAGTCCAAACTGGAAGCTCTTGAAGCCAAGAAAAAGTTGCTCATCCAAATGCAGCGCGGCCAGGTTAATGTCGACTCAGTCCTTGATCAGACCATAGCAGCTATCATCAGTGTCAAGCAGGCCTTGGGCATGGAAGTAGGAGCCGACGACGATGATGTCGAAGAGGACGATGAAGGCAGTGAGGATAACGAAGATGAAGATTTGGCTGGGGATCCGACTGATGGAGCTAGTGCATCAGATCGAGATCCTGGCCCAAATGATGACTAAGGCCTCATCTGGTCGTCCTTGTAAATTTACTGGATGCTGTTAATTTTGAATATTGCTAATTTGTGGACAAATGTATATTTTGACTACTTCTGTTTTTGTCCGACTGATGAAGGCTTGATGATCATTTTTGATCTCAAGTCTTGTTTATATGAATGACGTTGTTATAGTACCAGTTCAACAAGTGCTTGTGTCCCAGTTCTAAATCATTGGACTGTGCATAACAAAGCATCATAGACCCCAGCACCTAATGTTGTAACCCTTGTGTTTAAAAAGTTCTGTGCCCCAGTTCTAAAACATGGGACTGTGTATAACAAAGCATCATAGACTCCAGGACAAAATGCTGCGACCCATTTGTTTAAAAAGTTCTGTGTCCCAGTTCTAAAACATGGGACTGTGTATAACAAAGCATCATAGACTCCAGGACAAAATGCTGCGACCCATTTGTTTATTAAGTGCTTGTGTCCCAGTACTAAAAATGGGACTTTGCATAACAAAGCATAATAGGCCCCAGCACCAAATGCTGTGACCTTTGTGTTCAACAAGTGCTTGTGTCGCAGTTCTAAATCATGGGACTGTGTATAACAAAGCATCATAGACCCCAGCACCTAATGCTGTGACCCTTGTGTTTAAAAAGTTCTGTGTCCCAGTTCTAAAACATGGGACTGTGTATAACAAAAGCATCATCGACTCCAGGACAAAATGCTGCGACCCATTTGTTTAAAAAGTTCTGTGTCCCAGTTCTAAAACATGGGACTGTGTATAACAAAGCATCATAGACTCCAGGACAAAATGCTGCGACCCATTTGTTTATTAAGTGCTTGTGTCCCAGTACTAAAAATGGGACTTTGCATAACAAAGCATAATAGGCCGCAGCACCAAATGCTGTGACCATGCACATGAACTACTTGTGCTCCCAGCACCAATGTCCATAGAACTACTTGTGATAGTAATTTAAGTTACACAATATTTGTTGAAAATTGATAACCTATAGAAACTGTAAAGTCCATAGAAAATATAATTTCTTTGACTACATTTAATGTATTTTTGGCAAAATACATGCCGACTGACTAACAGTTACTCACTTTTTTTACTATAAATAACCCTTTGTAGTTAAAGCAAAGTACAAAGTTTTTTGAGATTTCATCTCCTCTTATAAACTGTAAAGTTTTGTGTGAAAAATGTTATCTAATATGCTGGGGGATTGCTAAGATGTTTTTGCCGTGAGTAGTAAAACAAGGCGCATGGATCATACTGCCTCCCAGATGTTTAACCTGGGGCTAGTGTTTTAAGGCACATGGACGCCCCAGATGTTTTTGCTGTGGACATTTGAGTTTTTATTTTTATTTTTCCAATGCACTTTAACTGGTGGTTTTTGGTCTAAAAATAAAGAAATACCAGCTACATTGGGATTCGAAAAGTCAGGACTTTATTAGGGAAGACCAAACAAACCAACCATTTTTTACTACATTTATTGTGATATCTTTAATCGATTCTTTGACCATAAGAGCTGGACAAAAGTTAATATTAGATAAATAATCGATTCTTTAATTTTTCAACTGCATAACAATATAGCTGCAGCAAAAGTACTGGGGGATGAATACTGTGACTTTTGAACTCTATCAAACTATACGAACTCTCTTTCGAAACTCTGTTTTAACAAGTGCTTGTGTACCCAGCACTAATGTCTGGGGGAGCGGGTGGGCCACCAAGCTCTCCCCCAGTACAAAAAACATGGGACTGTGCATAACAAACCATCATAGGCCCCAGCACCAAATGCTGTGACCTTTGTGTTCAACAAGTGCTTGTGTCCCAGTTCTAAATCATTGGACTGTGCATAACAAAGCATCATAGACCCCAGCACCCAATGCTGTAACCCTTGTGTTTAAAAAGTTCTGTGCCCCAGTTCTAAAACATGGGACTGTGTATAACAAAGCATCATAGACTCCAGGACAAAATGCTGCGACCCATTTGTTTAAAAAGTTCTGTGTCCCAGTTCTAAAACATGGGACTGTGTATAACAAAGCATCATAGACTCCAGGACAAAATGCTGCGACCCATTTGTTTATTAAGTGCTTGTGTCCCAGTACTAAAAATGGGACTTTGCATAACAAAGCATAATAGGCCCCAGCACCAAATGCTGTGACCTTTGTGTTCAACAAGTGCTTGTGTCGCAGTTCTAAATCATGGGACTGTGTATAACAAAGCATCATAGACCCCAGCACCTAATGCTGTGACCCTTGTATTTAAAAAGTTCTGTGTCCCAGTTCTAAAACATGGGACTGTGTATAACAAAAGCATCATCGACTCCAGGACAAAATGCTGCGACCCATTTGTTTAAAAAGTTCTGTGTCCCAGTTCTAAAACATGGGACTGTGTATAACAAAGCATCATAGACTCCAGGACAAAATGCTGCGACCCATTTGTTTATTAAGTGCTTGTGTCCCAGTTCTAAAAATGGGACTTTGCATAACAAAGCATAATAGGCCGCAGCACCAAATGCTGTGACCATGCACATGAACTACTTGTGCTCCCAGCACCAATGTCCATAGAACTACTTGTGATAGTAATTTAAGTTACACAATATTTGTTGAAAATTGATAACCTATAGAAACTGTAAAGTCCATAGAAAATATAATTTCTTTGACTACATTTAATGTATTTTTGGCAAAATACATGCCGACTGACTAACAGTTACTCACTTTTTTTACTATAAATAACCCTTTGTAGTTAAAGCAAAGTACAAAGTTTTTTGAGATTTCATCTCCTCTTATAAACTGTAAAGTTTTGTGTGAAAAATGTTATCTAATATGCTGGGGGATTGCTAAGATGTTTTTGCCGTGAGTAGTAAAACAAGGCGCATGGATGATACTGCCTCCCAGATGTTTAACCTGGGGCTAGTGTTTTAAGGCACATGGACGCCCCAGATGTTTTTGCTGTGGACATTTGAGTTTTTATTTTTATTTTTCCAATGCACTTTAACTGGTGGTTTTTGGTCTAAAAATAAAGAAATACCAGCTACATTGGGATTCGAAAAGTCAGGACTTTATTAGGGAAGACCAAACAAACCTACCATTTTTTACTACATTTATTGTGATATCTTTAATCGATTCTTTGACCATAAGAGCTGGACAAAAGTTAATATTAGATAAATAATCTATACCCAGCATATTAGAGAACATTTTTCATAAATAAGATGGGAACAGTCGTTGAAGCAGTGTTAAGTGAATTGGATGCTGAATTAGATCAATTTGTGAGTTAATCATAGCATTTTTTTAAAGTGTTGTTTTAGTTTCATGTTATTATAAAAGTTTGCATTTCTTCTTTTGTTTTGTTTTGTAGATTTTGCCAGTATGGTTGGCAATTAGGCTTCCCAGACGTGATGTTCCAGCCACTCTTATTTGCCGTGGTATTCATTTCCAGATGAACTACCTAAAAGTGAGAAGACAGAGGAAACTGTGTAATGGATGGAGGGAGTTTGTACGCACTAACAATCTTGGAGTAGGAAGTACGTTACATTTTAGGGTTCTGGAATCTTTAGATCGTGTGGTTTTAAATGTTCGTATATGGCAGCCTGAACTAGAACCTTTAAGTTCAAGTTCTAGTTCTAGTTCTAGTTCTGGCTCTACTGTTGAAGATGCTTGAAATAAGATAGCATATATTTTGTGTTTTAGTTCAATATCTGAGTTTTTGGTAAACAATATCTGAGTTTTTGGGGCAGTTATATATGTGTAATATAACTGTTGTTTTTTGAATTGTGATTGTTCAGTAAACAACATCACAAATATTATGTAATGGTGCCTTTTCAATTATAAGTTGCTATGAAGTTCTATGTGAAGTTTCTATGTTGTCATTTTTAATTATTAGTCTATAATTTCCAACTAGTTTACAGTTATTAGCATAGGACCCCATATCAAAATGCTGTAATTTTTCAACTGCATAACAATATATCTGCAGCAAAAGTACTGGGGGATGAATACTGTGACTTTTGAACTCTATCAAACTATACGAACTCTCTTTCGAAACTCTGTTTTAACAAGTGCTTGTGTACCCAGCACTAATGTCTGGGGGAGCGGGTGGGCCACCAAGCTCTCCCCCAGTACAAAAAACATGGGACTGTGCATAACAAACCATCATAGGCCCCAGCACCAAATGCTGTGACCTTTGTGTTCAACAAGTGCTTGTGTCCCAGTTCTAAATCATTGGACTGTGCATAACAAAGCATCATAGACCCCAGCACCCAATGCTGTAACCCTTGTGTTTAAAAAGTTCTGTGCCCCAGTTCTAAAACATGGGACTGTGTATAACAAAGCATCATAGACTCCAGGACAAAATGCTGCGACCCATTTGTTTAAAAAGTTCTGTGTCCCAGTTCTAAAACATGGGACTGTGTATAACAAAGCATCATAGACTCCAGGACAAAATGCTGCGACCCATTTGTTTATTAAGTGCTTGTGTCCCAGTACTAAAAATGGGACTTTGCATAACAAAGCATAATAGGCCCCAGCACCAAATGCTGTGACCTTTGTGTTCAACAAGTGCTTGTGTCGCAGTTCTAAATCATGGGACTGTGTATAACAAAGCATCATAGACCCCAGCACCTAATGCTGTGACCCTTGTGTTTAAAAAGTTCTGTGTCCCAGTTCTAAAACATGGGACTGTGTATAACAAAAGCATCATCGACTCCAGGACAAAATGCTGCGACCCATTTGTTTAAAAAGTTCTGTGTCCCAGTTCTAAAACATGGGACTGTGTATAACAAAGCATCATAGACTCCAGGACAAAATGCTGCGACCCATTTGTTTATTAAGTGCTTGTGTCCCAGTTCTAAAAATGGGACTTTGCATAACAAAGCATAATAGGCCGCAGCACCAAATGCTGTGACCATGCACATGAACTACTTGTGCTCCCAGCACCAATGTCCATAGAACTACTTGTGATAGTAATTTAAGTTACACAATATTTGTTGAAAATTGATAACCTATAGAAACTGTAAAGTCCATAGAAAATATAATTTCTTTGACTACATTTAATGTATTTTTGGCAAAATACATGCCGACTGACTAACAGTTACTCACTTTTTTTACTATAAATAACCCTTTGTAGTTAAAGCAAAGTACAAAGTTTTTTGAGATTTCATCTCCTCTTATAAACTGTAAAGTTTTTTTTGAAAATAAGATATGGCATAACACCATTGCTCCAGCACAAGTACTGGGACCAAGTATAGGACCCTCCAGATCAAAATGCTGTTGTTTCTCAGCTGCATAATACCATGGCCCCAGCATAAGTACTGGGACTAATGTATGTGAGAACAGTTTATTATATATGAATAAATATTATTAATTTATATAATTACGAAAATGTTTCTCACATTGAAAAAACAAAATCTATTGTGCATTTTAAATATTGTAAAAGTGTTGTTATAGTAATTTAACTTGTAGAATCTTGTAAGATTTTTTATTGATTTGACTTGTCATGTAAAATGACAAAAGAATCTATCTACTTTTTTGACAATACACAAATGCTGTGGATTTCTAAAGTTAAAGTAGGGAATATTTTGTGGATTTCAATATATTTTTTGAACAAAAGAGAGTCTGTTCTAATGTATAGAATCTTCCCAGAATCTGTTTGATTTCTTTTTGTGTTGTCAACTGTGTAATACTGTTACTTTAATACAGTTGAAAATCTCAGTGTAATCTTTTCCTATACAGATACGACCTCTTCTTTACAAAGAAAGAAGCAAGGAATCTTTACAGATTTTTTTGACTTACAATGTCAGCTAAAATAGAACAAATATTCTTTACATGTTTTTTCTGTTTTTGTTTTCTATAAATTAGACAGTGGTCTTGTTTTTTCACTTGTACAAAACAAAAATATTATTCCAAAATAAAAAAGGAAAAATAACAAAGCATTGAATAAAAAATGGCTTGCAATGATGAAGTAAGAAGACAACAATGGCGCCAGTTGAATAACGATGTTAGGAATTTGAAAAGTGATCTTGAGTTTTTGAAAACTGAGGTATCAGTCGTGAAGAATAACTTGGATGTGTTGTTTGAATTTTTTGTAGCTTTCAGAGAGAAAAACAACAGAGATATGGATCGACTTTTTGACAAACTCTTGGACATTGAATTGCAGAACTTCACAGATTCAACCTCTGGTTCTAGCTCTCGCGTTCCTAGTAATCATTAATGTTTTACTGTATTTTTTCTATGTGTTTCGCAGTGTTCTGTTTTTATGCTTCCATGTGAAGCAAGTGTAATTTATCTTTATTGTACTTGAGGATACTTCATTTGTGTGTTTTAGAAGTATCCTTTTTTATGTAATTTTTATGTTACTGTTATTGAAAATGTCTGTAAGTTTGCCTTTTGTGTTTGTTTGTAAAAATAATGTTTTTGTATAGTATCAGCAATATATTCCCCAGTATTTTTACACAAAACCCCAGGATATTGTTATGGGGCTTTCGTTGAACGTAACACCAAGACACAGCATTTTCGTTATAATGCCCCAGAATTTAATGCTGGACAAAACACAAAGTACTTCAAAATCCGGTTAAACAGTGTGACCCATTGTAAACAGTGTGACTTATCAGAACTTACGACAAAATACACATTGTACCTTTTCAGAATTTCCAGAAGTGACTCTTACAAACAAATGCCAATCTATATAAATTCCCACCCATAAAACAGATAGAGAGGAATCCAATTTGTCATTTTTGTTATTGAACAAATAAAAAAAAAAGAAATTGTGTAAAATAGTATTTCATCAAAAAGTATCTATGGAGAATGCCCACCGACCATCCAATGGCCACGGACCATCCAATGGTAGACAGGTTTTCCAGAATGGTTATGGACCATCAACTCGAAGGCATGATACGAACTTGCCTACAATACCAAGAGACCTGTGTTGGCGTTTTGAATATCTGAAGAAGGAGGTGGTATACTTGAATGAATTCAGAAAGAAATGCGAAGATGAGTTGTGGAATTTAAGGTACACGCAGCAACAATATTTTGAAAAACTGATGGAATTGCTTAAGGTGATGGCAGATCCGCTGCGATTGCACAGCGCAGGGCCAGGGGAGCCCGTGTTTAGGAATTATGGAGAATAAACAATGTTTTAAATTGATATATTATGTATTGTTGTTCTTTCACATATTAGTAATTGTTTTACAATGATATCATGTATTCAAAAAGGCAAACAGATTGTGTTTTTAGAAGTATGCTTTTATGTAATTTTTATGTCACTGTTAATGAAATTGGCTGTAATTTTTCCTTTTGTGTAATTTGTTGACTCTTTAATAATGTTTATGTATAGTCCTAGCAATACATGTCTCAGCATTTCTGATTAAAACATTTTGAACTGCAGCCTTATAAAATAGCACAGCTACAGTATATTGTAATGGGACTTCGCTTGAAAGTAATACTAATCCCCCAGATTTTTATGCTGTGACCAGTAGTTTAAGGTGACAAGTAACTACTCTTCCTGTTGATAAATGCAGTATAGCTACAGGATATTGTAATGGGACCTTGCGTTAATGTAATACGAAGTCCCAGCATTTTACTGCTGGGACAACAAGGGGGGGGGGTGAATTTGAACTGCAGCCTTATAAACTAAAAAATAGCACAGCTACAGTATATTGTAATGGGACTACGCTTGAAAGTAATACTAATCCCCCAGATTTTTATGCTGTGACCAATAGTTTAAGGTGACAAGTAACTACTCTTCTGTTGATAAATGCAGTATAGCTACAGGATATTGTAATGGGACCTTGGATTAATATAATACGAAGTCCAAAATGCTGGGACAACGGGGGGGGGGGGGTGAATTTGAACTGCAGCCTTATAACCTAAAAAATAGCACAGCTACAGTATATTGTAATGGGACTTCGCTTCAAAGTAATACTAATACCCCAGATTTTTAAGAGTGTGTCAGCAAATATCTCGGGTACCAGCATTATATCAGGATAACATTTATACGAGAAGATCTCGAACTGGAAGAAACATAGGGAAGAACATAGAAACACAGCTTTTTTGACTACATTTATAGTGATACTCAATCTCATTTTGACTATACATATTCACTTTGACCATAACAGTAGAACAAAAGTTAGTAACTCCTAGGCTATAAATAAGGCTTTGCAGTTGAAATAAACAATAACAAAGATTGCAACTAATTTATTTTTTCATTGAAACAATAATATGGAGGATGATCGTTGGGAAGAACTAGGCAGTTTCAGTATGCAAATAAGAAAATCATACTTCAAAAGAGATGATTTGGTATGTTAAAAAAGTTACAAATTATTTTTTTATGCTTTTGTTCATGTAATTTTTCATTGTTTTTTTTGTATTAACTGTTAAAGTTTATTTTTTCAGATCTTTCCAGAGAGTTGGAAAGAGAAGCTGCCAAAGGTCAATGGAAGTGCACTTTTACTTTGTGAAAATGATGACACTGATTATGAAATGAAGTTCAAGGCTGGGAAGGTACATTCAAGGTTGTGCAATGGGTGGAAGGAGATGCTTCTGCGTAAAGGCTACAGACTGGGTGATGTTCTTCTGTTTAATCATGTTGTTCATGAGGTTTACAACGGCGTTGCCACTATGGTTTTTGAAATTTCATTAGTAAATCGTCAGGTTGGTCAAGGCCACAACAATGATGATGATGTTGATGATGATGATGATGATGACGACAATGATGATGATGGTAGCAGCGACGAAGATGTAGGATCAGCCCAGAAGCCTATTGTGATTGAATAAGTTTTAGTAGTTTTTATGTTTTTTCTGTTAATGTGGGATGTTTGTTTGTCTTTTTTTTCATGTGTGTTTTTTCAGTTAATGTCGAATTATGAACAATGATTTTTCGTAGTATGAACTGTGTTTCTAAGTACTGTGTTTTTATTATTTTAAGCAAGATCAAAGTGTTTGTTGTTCAATAAGTAAAAAAACTAGAAAATAGATAAATCAAGAGAACTATTTTGCACAGCAACGAGTGAGAAGTGTATTTTTTATATATAATAATCCTTGTTAAAGAATACAGAGGAAGTAAAATGTAAAAAAAAAAAAAGTTCTCTAGAAGTGAATAGTCCTTTTTGACATCAGATTTGTTGCGACTGGATGAAAATAGAGAAGAATAGTCTTCTATCTATCTAGTGTTGATGCGATTCCTAACTGAAAAACAAAAAAAAAAAAAGAAAAATTTTAACATAGCCAGCTTTGGGGTGTTGAATTGCACTAAAATAGAATTAAAAAATAAAATCATATAGAGAGACATACCTATTGGGAGTTATGTTTCTTTGAATATGGGTGAAGTACTGGAGTGTGTCTGCAAGATGTTCTGTTGTGTCCACGCTTTCTACATATCCCACAGTGTTTCCCCGTTTGTCTTACATATTCTGCAGTCGAGACAAATCTTTTCTCCTGTCTTCTACCTGCCTTAACTTTAAAATCTGGGGGTTTTGTTATCTCTACTTTAATGCTATCAGGTACAACCCATGATTCTTCATGTCCAACAGTGTTGATTTCCGCTTCATACTGTTTTAACCATGTTTCTCTTTTATACCATATAGAGCAATAGTCCGATTTGTTTAGGTGCACTCTGTCTATAGCAGCAAGTGCATGTTCACAAGGCATTTCATCCATCTGGAACTTGAGGCATTGACATTCTTTTTTCTTCAAACAAACAATGAATTCTCTACCTTCATCTGTTACCTTAAAGCTTTGATCCGCAGTCCGGTCAACCTGTAAAAATGTAATGTATAAGATCACTTGACTAGCATAACACATACGATGCTGCAAATTACTGGATCCCCCGCTTTTGCATACCATGTAGTTCCAGCACAAAACCCGGGACTTCATGAATTATCATTGACATAATGCAAATGAATTATCATTGACATAATGCAAATGAAATCCCAAAATACTCACATTCATTCTATATGCTTTTTTTATTTTTTTTTTCAATTCATCATCTGTCCATTTTGATGTTGCAAAGAAAATATCCTGCGCACTTTTCCGTCTCTCATAAAACCAGGTCTGTAGCTTGTTCATTATGTTGTCCACCATTGACAGTATTGATTTCCCCCGAGCATGTAACAGAGCATTATTCATTGATTCCACAATATTTGATGTCATCATGTCATATCTTCGATTTCGACAGCAAGCTCTAGTCCATCTCTCTGGTGGTTCTTCCATGAGGTAATCATAGGTTGCCCTATCCGTTTCCTTCATTTGATTCATGTCTGTTTTAAACTCTGCAATCGTGTAGACACGACATGCACTATTGAATATACTTATCACTGCAGGACTCACATTCCTTTTGTTAAGGTTCTTTTCCAGATGATATACACAGATACCATGGGCACATTCAGGATATACATTTGCAATCCCATTTGCAATTGCAGGATTACGATCTGAAAGGAACAGTAAATTCTCACGACAACCAAATGCAATGCGCAACTGTCTAAAGAACCAATTGTATGCCAGATTATTTTCTGAGTCGACAACTCCAAAGGCAAGTGGGAAGATTTGGTTATTTGCATCTTTCGTCACTGCAACCAATAGTGTGCCTGAATATCTCCCCTTAAGGAATGTTCCATCGACAACTATCACAGGTCTACAATGTTTCCAGCCTTTGATAGATGCCGCACAAGCAAAAAACATATATTTGAACCTGGATAATAGAATTGCAGTGTTATCAGTAAAATTAATGTTAAAATTTTTGAGTCTCAGGTTTTAATACTGGAACCCCACTTATACATAATGACTACATCACAGCATTTTTGTGACGGGAATCGAACAAATAACACTGCAGTCTCAGGATTTTTTTAATTGGCATTACTGGAATTCTACACAAAAATATATAAGTACACTTTTTTTTTTTTTTAACCTGTTCTCATCATCTCTTTGAAGAGCAACATGTGAGCCTGGATTGATGTCTTTTAGCACATATAAATATGCTGGTAACTTCTGAAAGTTCTGCTCAGGCGTTCCTCTAATTAAAGACTCTCCTTCTTTTATAGCACGCCATGCCTTATTATAAGAGATTAGAACTCCCATTTTCCTTCTAATCTCTGCAACAACAAAATTAGGCTTAACAGGATAATTATCGTCTCTTAGATTCTCAACTATCTCATCTCGAACAATCTTTGACGTAGCATGTTTTTGGTCTCTTTTTCTATCATCCACCGAGCAAGTGTGATTCTTCTCAAACTTCAGTATTTTGAACAGTGTGGATTGTTTAATTCTGGAAGATCGAACAGTCCACTCACATTTTTCATTCATGCATGCCAGTGAATATCTCGTTGTGCTTGATCTCACAACCTTGAATTCAAAATGGTGTGCAATTGCAGTTGTCTGGAAACATTTAGTGATACACTGTTTGTTTAAAAAAATTGATCCAACCTTGATGTCGTCCAAATCTGCATTTTCTTTTAGTATTGGATGAGGAGATTCTCTTATTTTCTTACTTGAATACCTCTTTCTCTTTTTTCCAGCACTGGATGGCTCAGGAAGTTCAATATTTACAAGCTGTTGTTCTGTGTTTTCAGCATGCATTAACTGTTGATCTACTGCTACAGCTTCCACAGATGGAGGTGTCAAAACTATCACTTCAAAAGCATCATCGTTGTCTATTTGCATTATCATTTGGCCTTCAGTGTAATCAACTCTCTCAGACTGTGGAGTTCGTTGTGTAATGTCAACTATGAAACGTCTACTCCTATACTCGGAATTGTTCTTCATCAAGTGTAAACAGCTGATTAAATCATCGGTATTTTTTATAGGGACACCTTTGCTTGTTCCAAGTTCCATATCAAACCATATGAATGCCTCACAATGTTCTTCGTCTAAATCTATCTTTTTCCAAAGGTTTCTTCTGAAATCTTGAAAAGTATCTGTTTCACTATGTAGAAAAATCCTTGTCTCATGATCTATGTACTTATAATCTGGTGTCCATTTCCCATTGAATGCAAGAACAATACACTGTTTAGCCATCACCTGTAGTTATAAAAGACAGTAAAACTAAACTAAGTTACAAAGAAATCCACATGGTAAAAAACTGTAATTGTAGCTTAATAATGAATGCTTAAGAACTGCTAATCTATAAGATAAATATACATTTCCATAGTTTAATTGCTAACTATACAGGGTGGAGGGGGATTTTTGAAGTGCAGCTCTATATGCTAAAATATAGCATAGCTACAGGATATTGTAATGGGACTTTGCTTCAACTTAACACTAAACCCCAGCATTTTGTGCTGTGGATATTTTTTAATGGTACACTGCTTCAGCACTAATCCACAGCATTAAATTCTGTAGGTTGAAGGAAGGTCCCATCACAATATCCTGGGGATATCACGCCATTTTGAAGTGCAAGTTTATATCCTAATATAGTACAGCTACAGGATATTATAATGGGGCTTTGCTTCAACGTAATACTAAGCCCCAGCATTTTTAGCGTTGGAATACAGGATATTTTTCTAATGGGGCATTGGTTCAACAGAAATCCCAGCATTAAATGCTGGAGGTTAGTGTTACGTTGAACGAAGTTCCCATCACAATATCCTGGGGATATCAGGCCATATTGAAGTGCTTATCTAAAATGTAATCATAGCTACAGGAAATTTATAACGGGGCTTTTGCTTCAACGTAACACTAAGCCCCTGCATTTAGTGTTGGACAACAGGATATTTCTACTGGGACATTGCTTCAACATTAATCACCCAGCATGAAATGCTGGAGGTTACTGTTACGTTGAAGCAAGGTCACATCACAATATGCTGGGGATATCAGGCTTTTGCTTAAATGTAATACAATTCTAGGTATTTCATACTCTTATGAACTTAATTCAGATTCATATTAATTATATATAACAGTAAATTCGCGTTTCAGAAAAACAAATTCAGATTATAATCACGAAAACAGATATATTTATGTAATATAATTCAAACTCAGCACAGAAACGTCGGAGAAACTGTGTAACCGCACCTGCAATTAGCTTTTACAGTTTGAATTTGAAAGTTCCGGGAGAGAGAGGATGATCTGGAGAGTTGAGAGAAGTAACGTATGCTTTGTTCTGTTTTTTTCCACGCGTTATTTTGTATTTATTGTTGAGCTGTAGGTTTTTAAGGGTAGTTTAGTAAATTCAATATATGCGGCAGTAGCCTGAATGTACGCGAGTGTTTTATTGGCTATTTCTCAATGAATTTTGAAACTATGCATGGAACTCATTTAACGTGTGCAAAATTGGCTAGTCATCAATTTTTCGCTATGTTTAGTGTGTAAATAATACATGGGCTAGAGTCCACTTCAGGAAACGAAAAGGGGAGCAAGTCAGCCCACATTCTAACCCGCTACCTGGCCCATTAACCCAGCCCACGACCCATTTTTACTCCACCAATATAAGGTTAAAACCCTCACATTTCCCTCATTTAATCACTAGCCGCCTAGACTGGCATCATGTTGTCCAAATGACGCACCACTACTGGAAATCGCCCCCACCGCTTCACCACCACAGGACTACCGTCCACAGCTGCTGGACCACCACTCACTTCCGCTGTAAGAAAACAAACCATACCTTCCCGTAACCCCCATGACCCCCTTTTTCACCACTACTTTCCTCAAATTCCACGCCATTTGGAGCACATCGAAGGACAGAGGCGGCGGAACCCTAAAAACTTTGGCGAAATTTCATTTTTCCAGTGACTTTACATATCTCTGCTCCTCTCATTCAGCTCTTTCACACCATGACCTCTAATTTCCTAATAAATAGTCCCTCATTTCAAGCCCCAATTTGTAGTGTTTGGATTAAGGGTGATTACCCTTTTAAGGCTTTAACCCCAGCCCATTTCTTTCCCTTTTCTCACTGAAAGTACTACTAGCAATGGTTGCTTTCAGTCAGAATCGATAAAGATGGCGGCTTCGTGGTTAATTGGAAGTGAAGCAATGATTGGACAGCTATGGTAATGTTGTAGTGCTAACGGTAAGGCAGTGGTGGATGACACCAAGGCGTCAACCTACGGGTTATAGCAGAACCCTAATCCCTTTGTTCCTGTAATTTTTCCTTTCCGTTTTGCTTTAGTCATTCTTTGTTTAGTCGATTAGGATTAGAATAACAGTTAGGATGTGTTTAACTTATCGAAGTAATTGAACCTGTGTGTCTTTGTTCATGAAAGATTGAATTAATGCAAGATTGAAACATGTTTCCATTTGTGTCAATGTTCCCTTGCTTTTAAGCTGGAAATACATGTTTATGAGTATATAAGTACTGTTAAGTTCACTAAAGTCGTATGTATGTTGTGTGATGTTCATAAACTAATCTTAGTTATGATTTAGCTTAAGTTGTGACTGATTTGAGTGTTATAACTCGATTTGAGGAGCTAGTATCATCCTTATTGATGATTCCATTTTGAAAAGTGGTATAAGTTGTTTGTTGGGCGGCGTGTGTATTTGATAGAGTGGTTCGTGCATTTAATTGTTGTTGATGACAGGATGGTAAGTTTAGTTGTCTATTAGACCATGTGTGCCATCGAATATGCTCTCTTGACATTGGTAAAGAGAGTAAGATGGTAAGTTTGAAATGTTTACAAATACATGGTGTTTAAGGTCATGAATGTGTAATAGGTTATGAATAATTATGTGTGTCTTTAACCGACAAGTTCAAAACTGTGATATATGTCTCGGTTAAATGTGTGTGAATCTGTACTTGATCATGTGTAGCATGAATTGGTTGAAGTTATTAATTCAAGTAAGATTCTGAATTGGTTATTTAAACTGGAAGTCATTGAGTGGTACTGACTGTGTTCTAGTTTTTGGGAGGTGGTTCCAGTAATGATTTTGTGCTAGCAAGTTAATGTCCATCTTGAATGTTTAGTTTGTTTCATAGTGTCGTCTGTTATTGTTTAATTAGCTAGTCATAGGAAGAATGGAGTGTTTACTAGATGTGTAGGTTGATTGGATGGTTTAAGGAGTCTAAAGTTTCTGGGAACTTCAGAGTTCCTTTCTAGTTGGTTGGATTGGGTTATTGGGCTTGGTTTTTGTAAGTTTAATAGATCAAGTTAGTTGAGAGTTTAGTTGGGCTTGAGTTTTGAATAGGTTGACTCATATAGGCCCAAAATGGTCTTTTCTAAGTTGGGGAAAAATGGGCAAAAAATAGGGCATTTAATAGCCCAAATTTTCTGAAAACGACACTCAATTGAGTTGCCAATTAGTCACTTTTGAATGCAGCAGCTGCCCTATTTACTTTTTACCTCAAGTAGTTGGATAGAATTGAATTTCTAGCCAAATACTTCTTGCTTTTTATTTATAAAAGAAAACAGAGGCTTGCCATTTTGAAGGGGCAAGGAATCTGAAAATCACCAGCAGAGAAAGAGAGAAAACATTAAATGTTTTGAGAGAAAGTGAGAAACAATTAGTGAGTTCAAGTAGGGGTTTAGAACCAAAAGATATCAACACTAAGTCTACTGGGGTATAAATTTCAAAGCTTGAGTCAGCTTAAGGGTCTTTAAAGGGCTGCTTGTTGCTAATTTTGATGTGTTCCTGTTTTGGATTTTAAGCTTAATGGGTCTTCATTGCAGTATTCTAAAGTCTCGTGATATAAGTAAACAAAAATTAATATGTATTTATCTTGAATGTTTGTCTATTAAAATGATGTGAAATCATGTTTAAAGCTTGGAAAGTTCATTTTAATGTGTTGTTAATTAGTCCTTTTGAATCAGCTTTGTGATAAAATAAGGGAAGAAAAACTGTCAATTTATTGCGTGCATGATTCTTGTACATGTTCTTGTACCATAGGAGAAACTTGATAGGTTTAAATACCAGGAAAGTGAGCATGTAACATGAAATTGCATAGTACCATCCGTTCTTTAAAGTTTGCATGTGAAATCAGGATGTTTTTAAAAATGGACACAATGAGTGTACGTCAAAATCTAGACAAACATTCTGAGGTATTAGGCAGAGAAATTAGACTTGCAATGCAAAATGAACCAAAGTTGTGATTTCTAATGTATAGGCACTTAGATTAGGACGTTTAAAATCTGACCACATAATTAACTTTGCAAAGAAAGGCTAATTACTAAAAAGAAAATAAAATTTAGTTTTAAATTGGCAAATAGGCACAATTTGTTTTTTCTATCCAAACATTGAAATCCATCAGTTTGTGGCCCAGGAGTTTGTCTTTGAGAATTTCGTCCAAATAATACATGACACTTAGAAGTGGAAAAAAATTAAGAGAATAATTAAAAAAAAAAAATTCAAGTTCATTTAAGTTAAAGCGGGACTTTTAAACAAACGGCAGGAAAATATTATAATCATATTTAATAAATCGAAACATGATAATAAAGAAACTGTGCTTGGCACAGCACTCGAGGGTGCCTAATATCTTTTCAAGAGTCAACGGAGAACCTTATCCAACTCTCTGATGCAGACTATTAGACGAGTCAAAGGTGTTCTAGGTACACCACTTTGGTAACTTGGCACACCTTTAACCTGTCAAGTGGTGACTCCGAGTTCTGTTTAAATATTTTGTGTACCTTAAAATACCAGTCATTGCTTTTGAAACATAACGCTTGTGAAATTTTAGGGTGTGACAAGCACAATAACCATATTAAGGAAAACAACATAAACATATATTTAATTATTAAAACATCATATCAGAAACACCAAATTAACGAAATACTTATACATTTAAATACTACTGATATTTAAACACCTATATTAATCAATCATAACCGAATTGATAGGAGTTCCTTCGCCATCTATGAGGGGATCAAATTGACACGACCCTGAATCCGGCTAGGCCGTGCGGGCACCCGACATCCTTCCCTAGACCCGTCGGGCGAACTCTTACCAATTAAATTAGGAAAATAAATATAATAATTCATAAATAAGGACAAGACTTAAAAAAAAAATGCAGAGATACTGATACCTCTAAGCTGTACAAAAGAAATTACAGCTGACTACCCAATATACTAGGTTTAGGGCTATCCAGATTAGACATCTAAGAGTACAAAAGAAGACAAATACCTCCTAAAGGGAGCAAAATGCAGCTGAAATAATAACCAATGAACTGGTGGCCATCCGGAATAAAAGCTGGCTCACCCTGACAGTTGAAGTCGTCTTCGCTCCTTCACAACGTGGCGAACTCAATCCTAGAGCGAACCTGCCGAAACGAAATAGATAGACAAGAAACAAACAACAAATAAGGGTGAGTCAAAAGGACTCAATAAGTGGGGCAGACTAGCCACCTCAAAGAATAGGATAGTTAGCCAGGGAGGAGAAACAGATAAACCAAATTCCTTTTATTTAAATTATAAAAAGGCAGAGCCAGATAACAACCGGAAACACGTAAAAAACTTCTAAACTCAACCAAGGGTGTGTGCCAGAAATATATCAACAAATAAGCAATGCACATATAAGCAGAACAGTAGTCATGTACCGCAAGTCTACACAATGGTATGAATTGAGATGAAATGAAATGAAGTGAGATGAAATGAAATATGATGCAAGGGGTCACATGTGCCCGTCATCCTATCTCGAAGCGGAATACTTCTGCATTCGAGGGTATCCAATCTGATAATCAACTGGAGTGGAATACTCCTGCTCCTAGGGCGGAATACTCCTGCACCGGATATAATGTAAAGCTGCGGTGGAATACTCCTGCACTGTCCTGGGGCGGAATCCTCCTACCCTCAATATGATACAATGGAGCAGAATACTCCTGCTCCTGGGGCGGAATACTCCTCAATATGATACAATGGAGCGGAATACTCCTACTCCTGGGGCAGAATACTCCTACCCTCAATATGACACAATAGAGCGGAATAGTCCTGCTCCTGGGGCGTAATACTCCTGCACCCAATATTATATGCAATATAATGCATATGAATGACATATAATGCATATAAATGCAATGTGATGCAATAATAACCCTTCAGCGGCGCGGGACTCTCATCGACAGCTGGGAAGTAGATGCCAACTCACAGCCAGAGTACAATGCTCAGATCCTCAATGCAATACCAACAACAGGACATAGCATATAATACACAACATAAATCCAAAGCTAAGGCGTAATGAGTACGCCTATCGGCAGCTACACACGTAAGGATCACATGGTAGAAAATCCACGAGGCCAGGTGCCTCCAAAGAAATGGATATAAACACTTACCTTGTTACAAAGTTAGTACATCCATTCAATAACCTCTTGTCCTTTGGTTTCATTTCCAAACGATCCCCTCTATTCAATATGCAGAAAAAATATATCAAATTAGGCTAAAGGCTTCATTCCTCACATCTTAGGGCAATCCGGTTAGGAACCTGATACCTTATTCGCATACGCAATACGCAGGCCAGGCCTATGTACAGGGTTTAAGGTCACATAACCAAACCCCAAATAATTTACATTTGTATGTTGCCCATAACTCACTGAGTACGAATATATAATCAATTTCGTTATCGGTATCCATTTGACCCTTTAAACTATTAATTGAACTTATTAAAACGATGTATAATATTCCAAGTTTTACCGTTAAAACATATTCAAACACACGTAATAGACTCAAATAATATATTAGGATCATTACCTGAATGTTTCAGGATGAAAATTCTACTTTTCTCCAGTTCTTTTTCGTATTTTTTGGCATTTTTTCCACTGTGTTTTTTCTTTTTATGTTTCTGTACGCATTGTACATATATTTCTGTTCGCTATATATAATATAAGAACAAAAAAGGTCCACCGCCTCTCATCAACTTTTTATCTTTTTCATTTTGTCTTTTCTCTTTTTTCTTTTTCTTTTATTTTATTTTATTTTCTTTTCGTGACAAAAATTAAAACGGTACCCTACGATATTCGAAATAATTTCAACTTTTGCATACAAGTTATACAAAATATATGTAACATACTCGCGAAGGCAGATCTCAAATCGGGTTCCCGAAACTCAAGATGCGAATTTAAATAGAAAAAGTCAAATTATTTAACTTTCGGCATTTTAGCGGAAACTAGCCGAACAACATCGAAATTCACTTTCAAAAGTTTACAAAAGTCATAAATAATCATATGAACCTAATGGCACTTTCGGATTTCGAATCGGAGCTCATTCGCCAAAACCGAGCTCGAAATATTCTTTTTAATATTGATCGACAATAAAAACTGACACCTTTTTCCGATGCCTACCAAACGAGTTCTAATTTAGCTCAAAATTTACAGATAAGTCCCAATGAACATTATAAATATTTTTAAATTATCAGCACGTCAATCAGAGTCCTAACTTCCGAAACGACTGACGGAGGTCGTTTCATTCTCCTCCACTTAAACTCTCGTTAGTCCTCAAACGAGCCTATATCTAAAGCAAGATTTACGCTGATAAGAAAAGAACTTGCACGACCTTCATAAAACATATCTGGATAATATGATAACACCATTGCCCAGCTTATTTTGACTAAAATGACCCTTCCTCGATCATGAGAGGAGAGTTCTACATTTTCGAAGAAAAGATACACAAAAATTTGAATGGGTTAACATGATTCAACTGATAATTACTTCTTCGATATACCTTTCGATATGGAACAAGTCGATGGATCTAAGAATTAACTCACGCTTGATGCAATAGCTGGAAGCTTTTGAAGTACCTTGTCACTACATACTATAGATGATTTGATGCAAGCTATATTATTTTCACGAACGCACTATGCAACATCTCAGTTGATGTTAGTGTTGTTCCGCAAGCTCCTTGTGGGAATGTAGTTACTCATATCCTAATGTATGTCAAAGGTTCATCTGTACAGGGTCTATCATATAAGGACAAGGATCATGCAAATATTACTGGATAATATGATTGATAAGACCCAAACCCCCACAAGACCCTTCACTCGGAGCCAAGCTAAGGACATCCAAGGAGTACACCTACACTTGATGAGGAAGGGCCTCGAAGAGGGAAGCGATTGGAAGCCGTTCCGAGTGCTTAAAGTGCAAGGGGAGAAGTCCAGCGCCTTGGGCGCCCCGCCTGAAGAACCAGGCGCCCCGCCTGAAGGAGCCAGGCGCTCCGCCTGGGCAAGCCTAGGCCTGGGCGCTCCGCCCAAACTCTGGGCGCCCCGCCCAAACTCTGGGCGCCCTGCCTAGGCCACCCCACTGATCATTTCCTTGGGCGCTCCGCCCCAAATCCGGGCGCCCCGCCCAAAACGCTGAAGGGTTATTTTCTAGCTAGTGTTAAGACTATTTTGACCCTACGTGGTCCTATGTTCCTAAGCCTAAGTGTGGGCATATTAAACCTTTCAAATGGTGTCTAAAAACACCTATAAATAGCTAGTTGTCTTATTATTTTCATTAGCTTACCTTTGATGAAAAACAAATACTTGTGTTGAAGAGTTGAACTCTTATTGAATGAAAAACCTTGAATTGGGACTTGCTCTTCCTCTAGCGGATCTAGATGAATTCCAATCCCCCCGACCATTCTACTTGCGTGCTCACGTTAGCTCGAGGGTAGTTGCCTAGCGTAGGTGTTCTTGACCTCCTCTCGGGGTGTAACGGAACAAGTTCTCCGTTGCTACTTGAGATTTGTGATCGAGATACGTCTCGTTCTTATCCTTTTTATTTTCCGCATTTGATTCTTATCAGTTTGGTATCAGAGCAAGGTTCGGGTATCGTTCCTACGAACCCCGACCCTTGATTCTTCGTGCCTAGTATCTTCTTTTAGTTTCTTGTTGTTGAAGTTATTGGGAAAAAGAAAAATTACAAAAAAATTGAAAAATTCAAAAATTCAAAAATTGGCATAACTTTTTGGTGTTTGTGATTTGTGATATGGGTGTTACGGATTCTTGATTGTGATTGAATTCCCGTTGCTTGGGTACCAAAATTACTTGGATTGGTGAAGTTTGAAAAATTGAAACCCCAATTTTCCTTAAACCCTACCAAACCCTTGTTCTTGAGGAATTTGCTTGATTTTTGGTTGTGTGATTGTGGGGTTTTGGATTTGATTACCGGGGATTGATCTACTTTTGAAAACAAACCAATTGCAACAAATTTGGTGTGAATCGGAGTTATATAACATTGATTTTGAAGAATCGAAACCCACCCTTTTGACCCTTTTGAAAATTGAGAAAACCCAACTTGAAACTTGAATCATGATTGTGCCTTGTTTGTTGCTTGGTTGGGTGTGAAAATCATTGGGGTTTGGTGGTTATACCAAAATACAACTTCGGGTACTTCGAATTTGGGAAGAACACGTTGGAATCGACCAAAAAGTTGGGTTGAAATCGAAGAACACGTTGTTGAAAAACCCAGGTGTTCTTCGACCAGGCGCCCCGCCTGACCAGTGCATAGTCCAGGCGCTCCGCCCCATCTCCAGGCGCCCCGCCTGCCCGACCTCACTGACCAATTTTTGAGGCGCTCCGCCCCACCTCACTGGGCGCTCCGCCTGAGCCCTGAAACTTGGGAATCGGGTAGTTTCTTCTAGGATTGCTTGTTTCTTTGTTGCCTAACCTCTAATTTGTGTTGATCTAAGTAATCTTTCTACTTAATTAACACTAATCCTTCATTGCTTTAGGTTAATTCGTGCATTAGTTGGACAGTAGAATTCCAAGAAGAATCCTAGACTCTTTTTGATTCAAGTCCTCACTTCAAAGTGCCTAGATTTCATTGAGTCCTATTAACTCCACTCACCCCGGAGTGTGCTTGACTCGTGAATAGTTTGGTTGAGTTGAGGAATTTCTATTCATCTACGTGAAGCTTTGGAACCACAAGTCGAGTGAAATACCCACCGTCACTATACGAGAGAGCCGAGTGATCTCAAGTGAGGGAGTGTGTGAGGTTGTTTTCTAACGTTTGTTACTTGTGTAGGTACAATGTCTTCCGAAGGAGATGATTTTGCAAAGAGTGCCCTTGCTACTATCCTCGCCAAATTGGATAGTATGCACTTGAGGATTGAAAGCCTCGAGCGGGTGAACTCTAGTGCTCTAGTTGAGCAAGGGACTTCTAATGTCCCCTCGGAGAAAGGGACCCCGAGTGTCCAAGTCGAGAAAGGGACCCCGAGTGTCCCGGTTGAAGTCTCAAGTACTCCTAACTTTACTCCGGAGCAAGTTAGCCATGTCATTGAATTGAATTGCTCAATCAACAACGGGTAAAGGAGGAGCGAGAGAGACTTGATCAAGTGTTGGGCAATACCCAACGAACGGGCATTCCCCGTATCTTGGATAACCCCCCAAGAAACATTCCACTACCAAGGCCCATCCGAAATGTGCAACCTCTTGAGCAAGCCGATGAAGCTCAAGAAGGGGAGGAAGCCGATTATGGTGATGATATGTATGGGTTTGATGATCACTTTCAACCAAGGGGAGGTATGAATTGGGGTCGAAATGTGGATAGAGGTAGGGGCCGAGGTCGAGGGCCACCTATGGGTTATGTTGGAGGGAATGCGAGGAGGGAATATGGTGTGAATGAAGATCACTATGGGGGCCAACCGGAGCCTTTCCGTGGGGGTCGTGACAACACCAACATCAATAGTGTGAAGCTTAATCTCCCAACCTTTAAAGGGAATTGTGATCCGGCGGCTTATATTGAATGGGTGCTACACATGGAAAGATTGTTTGACACAAATGAGCTGACCGATGAGAAGAAAGGTACCTATGCTATTTCATCCTTTGAATCCTATGCATCTACTTGGTGGGAATCCGTCAAGAGATCAAGGAGGAGAGCGGGAGTTCCCGTGATTGTGGGTTGGAATGACTTGAAGGGTATCATGAGTATCAAGTACATCACTCCTAGATATCGGCAAGAGCAACTCAAGAAACTTTATGAGTTGAAGCAAGGTGTCAAAACGGTGCATGAATATTTTGATGATTTTGAAAGAACTCGAATGGCTTTAGATATGGACACCGAAGATGAAGAGCAAGCCGTGATCCGTTTCATGAATGGTTTGAGCTATGGCATAGCTTCACAATTGAGATTGCATGCTTATCTTTCACTTCAAGAAGTTCTTGATGCCGCTATCCAAGCCGAGCAATGGCTTGAGAAAGAGAAGTCCAACCGTTACAAGAGCAACACTTCTACTTCCATGAACAAGTCAAACGATTGGAAAAATCCTACTCCCAATGTCAAGTTCACAAATGCAAGTGGCCCTAGTGGAGCAAGTGCTAGCAAAGATGTGAAGAAGCCGTTTGAGAAGTACACACCCAATGTGGGAGGTAATTCTAAAACTCAATTGAATACTCCTACTTCTTCTTTCATTCAATGTCACAAATGCAAGGGGTATGGACACTTTGCTAAGGAGTGTCCTACGAAGAGGACCATGGTTCTTGTTGGTGAAAATGTATATGAACAAGAAAGTGAACCGGAGGATGATGAGGGTGTAGAGGGAGATGAGGGAGTAGAGGAGGATGATCTAGATGACACGGTGGAGGATGAGGAACCTCATACTTTCCTAGTAGTGAGGAGGAGCCTAGGAGCTATGATTGTGGAGGATGGTGAAACCTTGCAAAGGGAAAACCTTTTCCATGCTAGGTCTCGTGTTAAGGGTGTTGTATGCTCTATGATCATTGACTCCGGGAGTTGTGCTAATGTGGTGAGTCAATCTCTTATAACCCAATTGAAGTTGCCTACCGTGAAGCATCCCAAGCCATATCGATTGCAATGGCTTAGTGAATGTGGGGAGCTAAAGGTAGTGAAGCAAGCAATGATCAAGTTCAAAATGGGTAATTATGTTGATGAACACTTGTTCGACATTGTGCCCATGCAAGCTTGCCACCTTCTCTTTGGAAGGCCTTGGCAATTTGATCGACAAGCGGTTCATGATGGGCGTGTCAACACTTACACGCTCCAACATGAAGGAAGGAAATTTGTGTTGAAGCCCCTAACTCCCAAACAAGTGAGTGATGACTACAATAGAATGAGGGAGTTGAGGGAGGTGGCAAGGGCAAAGTCAATCATTGAGACTAGCCCTTTGTCCAAAAGCATGGTGGCAATCCCACCTTCTTCTTCTACCGGCGGCATTTGTGCCATGATGCAACCGGGCGAGATCTTAAAAGGAAATGATGGCACCAAGTTTCTCCTATGCCTAGTGCACAAAGGTATGATCCTTAACTCTAATTGTGATTTTTCTTCTAACCCTTTGCCTAGTGTGTTTGAGAATGTCTTGAAGGATTTTGGGGACATGTTCCCGGATGAGATGCCGGATGGATTACCTCCTTTGAGGGGTATTGAACATCAAATAGACTTTGTCCCGGGATCTCAAATCCCAAACAAGCCAGCTTATAGGAGCAATCCGGAAGATACAAGAGAATTGCAAAGGCAAGTTGACGAATTGCTCACTAAGGGCTTGGTGAGGGAGAGCTTGAGTCCTTGTGCCGTACCCGTGATCCTTGTTCAAAAAAAGGACGGCACTTGGAGAATGTGCGTTGATTGTCGGGCCGTGAACAAAATAACGGTAAAGTACCGTCATCCTATTCCCCGACTTGATGATATGTTAGATGAATTGAGTGGTTCATGTGTGTTTAGCAAAATTGACCTTAGGTCCGGCTACCATCAAATCCGGATGAAACCGGGTGACGAATGGAAAACCGTATTCAAGACCAAATTTGGTCTCTATGAATGGTTGGTGATGCCCTTTGGGCTCTCCAATGCACCTAGCACATTTATGAGGCTAATGAACCATGTTCTAAAGTCATTCATCAACAAGTTTGTGGTCGTCTACTTTGACGATATATTGATCTATAGTAAATCAATAGACGACCATGTGGATCACCTTAGGCAAGTGCTTGAAAAGTTGAGAGCCGAAAAGCTCTATGCTAATTTTAAAAAGTGTGCCTTTGGTGTTGAGAAGGTAGTCTTCCTTGGGTTTTTTGTGAGTGCCCAAGGAGTGGAGGTGGATGAGTCTAAGGTAGAGGCCATACGTGATTGGCCTACTCCTACTACCGTGACTCAAGTGAGGAGCTTTCATGGTCTTGCTAGCTTTTATCGGCGATTTGTGAAAGACTTTAGCTCCATCGCCGCTCCACTCACCGAATTGGTGAAGAAAGACCAACCTTTTGTTTGGGGAGAGCCTCAAGAGAAGGCCTTCATTGAGTTGAAAAGTTGGTTGAGTACCGCCCCTCTATTGCAATTGCCCGACTTCGGAAAGGCATTTGAGGTTGAATGTGATGCCTCGGGGGTGGGAATTGGTGGTGTTCTAATGCAAGATAGCAAACCCATCGCCTACTTTAGTGAGAAATTGAAAGGGGCCTCCTTGAACTATTCTACATATGACAAGGAGTTGTTTGCCCTTGTGAGAGCCCTTGCCCATTGGCAACACTATCTTTGGCCTCGTGAGTTTGTAATCAAGAGTGACCATGAGTCACTCAAGCATTTGAGAGGCCAAGAGAAGCTCAATAAGAGACATGCCAAGTGGGTTGAATTTATTGAGTCCTTTCCCTATGTGATCCAATACAAGAAAGGGAAGGACAATGTTGTGGCGGATGCGCTTTCGAGAAAGTTCGCTCTAGCCACCACTCTCACCTCTAAGCTCATGGGTTTTGAGAGCATTAAATTGATGTATGCTCATGACCCAAAGCTAAAGAGTGTCCATGACACTCTAGAGAAAGGGGAGAGAGTTGATAAATACCAATGGGTTAATGGATATATCTTCAAAAATGGTAGGGTGTGTATACCGGAGTCCTCTTGGAGGGAGTTTCTTGTGCATGAGGCACATTGCGGGGGACTCATGGGATATTTTGGCACAAGAAAGACTTTGGCTATCCTTAAAGAACAATTTCATTGGCCAAAGATGGGGGCGCAAGTAGAAAATTTTTGCAACAATTGCCTTGAGTGCAAGCGTGCTAATCCAAAGCCCACCCCCATGGGTTGTATACCCCTCTCCCCGTACCTACTAGTCCATGGTTGGATATCTCAATGGATTTTGTGATGGGATTACCAAGGACTAGGGGGGGCCATGATAGCATTTATGTTGTTGTGGATAGGTTCTCTAAAATGGCTCATTTCATTCCATGCAAGAAATGTGATGATGCACAACATGTGGCAACTTTGTTTATTGAAAATGTTTTGAAGTTGCATGGTGTGCCTCAAACCATAGTGAGTGATAGGGACACTAAGTTCCTAAGTCATTTTTGGAGGTGTTTATGGGGTGCTTTATGCACCAAGCTCTTGTTCTCCACGTCCCACCACCCACAAACCGATGGGCAAACGGAAGTGGTAAACCGAACCTTGGGTGCTCTTCTTAGAGCCATGACCCGAGGTAAGGCCAGGACTTGGATTGATCGTCTACCTCTTATGGAGTTTGCCTACAATCGCACATTGCATAGCATGATAGGCATGACTCCATTCGAGTGTGTCTATGGATTTAACCCCTTGATTCCACTTGATCTAACCCCTTTGCCAAGGGAAATGATTGTTAATTTTGAAGGTAAAGCTAGAGCCAAGGCTTTGATGGAGCTACATGCTAAGGCGAAGAAGAACTTGGAGGAAGCCTATGCAAAGGTAGACTCTAAGAAAAACAAGGGACGCAAGAAGGTGGAACTCAAGAAGGGTGACTATGTGTGGGTGCACTTCCGGAAAGAAAGGTTTCCAAACCTTAGAAAAGGGAAGTTGGCACCCCGTGGAGAAGGCCCATTCCAAGTGCTTTCTAAGATAAACAACAATGCCTATGTGGTCGACTTGCCAAGTGAGTATCAAGTTTCTAATACTTTCAATGTTTGTGACTTGGTTCCTTTTGATGTAGGTAATGAAGAGGTCGTGAATGATGATGAAGAGGTCGTGAATGAAGCTCCAATTTCGAGGACGAAATCCTCTCAAGAAGGGGAGGATGATAAGACCCAAACCCCCACAAGACCCTTCACTCGGAGCCAAGCTAAGGGCATCCAAGGAGTACACCTACACTTGATGAGGAAGGGCCTCGAAGAGGGAAGCGATTGGAAGCCGTTCCGAGTGCTTAAGTGCAAGGGGAGAAGTCCAGCGCCTTGGGCGCCCCGCCTGAAGAACCAGGCGCCCCGCCTGAATAGGCTTAGGCCTGGGCGCCCCGCCTGAAGGAGCCAGGCGCTCCGCCTGGGCAAGCCTAGGCCTGGGCGCCCCGCCTAGGCCACCCCACTGATCATTTCCTTGGGCGCTCCGCCCAAAACGCTGAAGGGTTATTTTCTAGCTAGTGTTATGACTATTTTGACCCTACGTGGTCCTATGTTCCTAAGCCTTAGTGTGGGCATATTAGACCTTTCAAATGGTGTCTAAAAACACCTATAAATAGCTAGTTGTCTTATTATTTTCATTAGCTTACCTTTGATGAAAAACAAACACTTGTGTTGAAGAGTTGAACTCTTATTGAATGAAAAACCTTGAATTGGGACTTGTTCTTCCTCTAGCGGATCTAGATGAATTCCAATCCCCCCGACCATTCTACTTGCGTGCTCACGTTAGCTCGAGGGTAGTTGCCTAGCGTAGGTGTTCTTGACCTCCTCTCGGGGTGTAACGGAACAAGTTCTCCGTTGCTACTTGAGATTTGTGATCGAGATACGTCTCGTTCTTATCCTTTTTATTTTCCGCGTTTGATTCTTATCAATGATGCAGACCAGAATTGATCTTCAGACTGAACATCTACTCCAGGGTATTGTCTTTGAATTGGAAGTATTATGACTTGAAAAAGTGAAAATAAAAGAGGTATATAGTTGGACCATGAGTTGAGGCAGAATACCAGCAACAAAGTTGATTACATGTGGACTTATAACACTAAAGTAACTTCTCAAAGAGTTGAGGTATAAAGGAGATATGCCAATGATGGATGGACGATAAGCTACACCAGACCTTTTAACTCTAAATTTTCATGAAATAAAACAGCATCAATATTAGGATCCAGTTCTAGTTAAATACAGAAAAATAGCTAAAAGAAAACCGGAGTCACCATACAGGGTTACTACTGACGGTGTTCTTATGTATAAAGATAGACTTTGTGTTCCGGATGTTACAGATTTAGTTTATGATAAAGGCATATTATTCCAAATACACTGTTCATCCAGGTTCGATTAAGATGTACCATGATCTTAAACAGAGTTATTGGTGGGACAGAATGAAGTGTGACATAGCAGAATTTGTGGCTCAATATTCTAATTTCCAGCAAGTTAATGTCGTGTCATCTTTCCAGACTTTATGCTTTAAGCAGATAGGTACGTATATATGATCAGGTTGCCAACTTATCTCTATCATTAATAGATTATTAGTGGGTTTAGCAATGATCGATACTGTTGGGTCATGAGAAAAGTTGTATCAACACCTTAGATATTTAGTATTACTATTCAGTATTTGGAGGAAGGCTCCTCCACTTAAAGCACAAACTCATGCAGCTATTTGAATAGGAATAACCATCCCCGCACAGTCTACTGGACTAAAAAAGATTTAGCTAAAAGTCGAACGTAGGTAGACCTAAGCTACCAACTATCCTTTTGATTTGCCAAACAGCTGCAACTCTCGAGTCACAACTCCATACATTTTCTATAAGCACCACCGAATGACGCCTCTCGTTACCCTTAGTATCCATGAAAAACAATAATATGCTTACCCGACTACAATAACACGTACTCTGGATCAACACAGGGAACATCACAAGCGGCCACCAACCGCCCAAGCTCACTAGTGCCGGACGAAGAAGAAATGGAAATGGACTGAGGATAGAAATAATTAGATCTTTAGGAAGCTCATCTTCTTATTTGCTTGGCTTCCAGAGCTAGACTACTTCCGAGTCAGGCTAACCAAAGAATTGAAATTGAAGAAATAGACATTAAATGAGCTCTATGGAGCAACACCCATATCAATTTAACCTTCCAATAAGAAGGAAACTCTGACAATTTACCAGAAAACCTTTTTATAACCCAGATAAGCTAATGGGATAACATGACTGTACTAGCGTATCGAACCAAGAGGAGACACATAAATCGAGTATTACTTACCGATCACTTTACACCGGAAGAAACAATGACACTTCCTGATAGTGAAGAATTAGGATTCCATCATCCTACCAATATTGAATTTCGAGGTAAGAGGTAAACTGAATTGACATAATAACAGAAGGTGGCTTAACAAGATGCCAAGCAGAAAAATACCGATACTCACTCACAAATCTCTCACATTTAAACCAGATAAACTAGTAGGGTCATCATAAATGCCAGGAATAAATCATATCATAAGCTCACCCCCTCTACCGCAACCGATTCTTAATAGAAACGATATCCAAGGAAACCATGGAAACATAATATGACGAACCATTTCCAGATTGACCGGAAGAATAAAATCTTACTCACATTTAATGGAAGAAGAAATACATGGGTCTACTACATCAGATATCTCAGCATCCTGCCAGACTGGCAGTTCATAGAACTGCCTCTGCAGCTGAGCTGAGCCATTACCCTGATAATCACCTTCTGAAGAACCACTGCCACCACGCTCTCGACCTCTACTGGATGGTGGCATTTCTTTTGCTGATTGAGATCTAAATAAAGTTCCTGCGACTGTGCAGGTGCCAGATGATGAGAGAAAGGCGACTGCCTACTTCCCGGAGTAATGAAAAACTCCTCAAAGAATAACCAGACTCACGACAATGATAACACCTTTTCGCTGCAAACGGAAGCTGGAAAGATTGTTGATAGCTGTAAAGAAAAGACTTAATCTGATCCTGACGAGCTACTGGCGCAGTCTAAGAATCACGTGACACAAGTTGAGATAACCTGGAAGGTGACCTCCCAAAATAATCAGAACTCTTACCTCCAAATGAGGTACCATGGTTTGCCCACCAGGGCCACGGGATCTCTTGCTCTCCCGCTCTAACTTATGGTACGAGGCTGGTACGCCTCGTACCTTCGGGCAATATCAACAACAATATCAAATGAAATCCCGACCTCAATCTCTCGAGCCATCTAGGATCTTAAGGAAAAAGAAAGGTCATCAATAAATCTTTTAATCTCTCGAAAGGCTCATGGACTAGTTTTAATACATATTCAACAATTTTATAGAATTCAATCTCATATTCTGAAGCACCAACAGGCTGACCGACAGGCTACCCTGTCTAATCCACTCAAACTGGCAACACTTTTCATCTCGCTCGCTACTCGAAAGGAACTTTTCCCTGAATATAGAAGAAAGATCGAACAAAGTTAGTTAATAAGAGAGCGGTCCATCAATTCAAGGCTGGACCCCTGAAACTGGAAAAAAGAATAATCAACACCATACCGCTCGATATAATCAAGAGCCTGAAGGATACGCTGACATTATTTTACTTTTAAAAAAATCACGAGGTTTATCTGATGCATTTCTTAAGAATATCGGAAGGTTCAACCGCGTAAAATAATACAACCTCTTCGGACACTCAGATCGAACTGTTACCTCGGCTAGCTAACCAGCCAGAACAATTGGTGGCGCAACACATGCTGCATTTGGAACATATTTTACTACGACAATATTAAGAACTAGAATAGGAGCTCCCTGAGACCGAACATATGCATCTGCGGCAACCTGATAAGCTGCCTAGCGAATAATAAGTTCTTGTGGTATCTACATCACCAAGATTCTCGTAAAAGCATCATAGAGAGCCAAGGAAACCACAAGGCAAGCCCATCGCGAGCTCGTACAGCTGGGGCCTGCGCGACTGGATCGTCAGCATAACAACTCTCGGCGCTTGAGCAGTGCTAGCCCTTGCCTAGACTGCTTCGTCTTGAACTCATATTGTTTGTTGATTTGTCGCACGAGGACTCACAATTACCACGAAGGAATTAACGAAAAATACTTTTGACTCCTAGACCGATACACGATCAGAAAAGAAGGAAGTGAAACTTCCTAAATGCCATCATAGCCTTTCGTAGATAAGTACGGACGTCTACGTACCCATCAGTGAGACTCTACTAGACACTGTCTTAGTCTGGATAGACACTAAACTGGGCTCTGATACCAACTGACACGACCCAGAATCCGGCTAGGCCGTGCGGGCACCCGACATCCTCCCCTAGTCCCGTCGGGCGAACCCTTACCAATAAAAATAGGAAAATAAATATAATAATTTATAAATAAGGACAAGAATTAAAAAAAAATACAGAGATACTGATACCTCTAAGCTGTACAAAAGAAATTACAGCTGACTACCCAATATACTAGGTTTAGGGCTATCCAGACTAGACATCTAAGAGTACAAAAGAAGACAAATACCTCATAAAGGGAGCAAAATGCAGCTGAAATAATAACCAATAAACTGGCGGCCATCCGGAATAAAAGCTGGCTCACCCTGACAGCTGAAGACGTCTTCGCTCCTTCACAACGTGGCGAACTCAATCCTGGAGCGAACCTGCCGAAACGAAATAGATAGACAAGAAAAAAACAACAAACAAGGGTGAGTCAAAAGGACTCAATAAGTGGGGCAGACTAGCCACCTCAAAGAATAGGATAGCTAGCCAGGGAGGAGAAACAAATAAACCAAATTCCTTTTATTTAAATTATAAAAAGGCAGAGCCAGATAACAAACGGAAACACGTAAGAAACTTCTAAACTAAACCAAGGGTGTGTGCCAGAAACATATCAACAAATAAACAATGCACATATAAGCAGAATAGTAGTCATGTACCACAAGTCTACACAATGGTATGAATTGAGATGAAATGAAATGAAGTAAGATGAAATGAAATGAAATGAAATATGATGCAAAGGGTCACATGTGCCCGTCATCCCATCTCGAAGCGGAATACTCCTACATTCGAGGGGAATCCAATCTGATAATCAACTGGAGCGGAATACTCCTGCTCCTGGGCGGAATACTCCTGCACCAAATGTAATATAAACTAGAGGCGGAATACTCCTGCACCCGATATAATGTAAAGCTGAGGCGGAATACTCCTGCACTGTCCTGGGGCGGAATCCTCCTACCCTCAATATGATACAATGGAGCGGAATAATCCTGCTCCTGGGCGGAATACTCCTACCCTCAATATGATACAATGGAGCGGAATACTCCTACCCTCAATATGACACCATAGAGAAGAATACTCCTGCTCCTGGGGCGGAATACTCCTGCACCCAATATGATATGGAATGTAATGCATATGAATGACATATAATGCATATGAATGCAATGTGATGCAATAATAATCCTTCACCGGCGCGGGACTCTTATCGACAGCCGGGAAGTAGATGCAGACTCACAGCCAGAGTACAATGCTCAGATCCTCAATGCAATACCAACAACAGGACATAACATATAATATACAACGTAAATCCAAAGCTAAGGCGTAATGGGTACGCCTATCGGCAGCTACACACATAAGGATCATGTGGTAGAAAAATCTACGAGGCCAGGTGCCTCCAAAGAAATTGATATAAACACTTACCTTGTTACAAAGTTAGTACATCCATTAAATAACTGCTTGTCCTTTGGTTTCATTGCCAAACGATCCCACTCTATTCAATAAGAAGAAAAAATATATCAAATTAGGCTAAAGGCTTCATTCCTCATATCTTAAGGCAATCAGGTTAGGAACCCGATACCCTATTCGCATACCAACACGCAGGCCAGGCCTATGTAGAGGGTTTAAGGTCACATGACCAAACCCCAAATAATTTACATTTATATGTTGCCCATAACTCACTGAGTACGAATATATAATCAATTTCGTTATTTGGATCCATTTGACCCTTTAAACTATTAATTGAACTTATTAAAATGATGTATAATATTCCAAGTTTTATCGTTAAAAAATATTCAAACACACGTAATAAACTCAAATAATATATTAGGATCATTACCTGAATGTTTCAGGGTGAAAATTCTACTTTTCTCCAGTTCTTTTTCGTATTTTTTGGCATTTTTTCCACTGTGTTTTCTCTTTTTATGTTTCTGTACGCATTGTACATATATTTCTGTTTGCTATATATAATATAAGAACAAAAAAGGTCCACCGCCTCTCATCAACTTTTTATCTTTTTCATTTTGTCTTTTCTCTTTTTTCTTTTTCTTTTATTTTATTTTATTTTCTTTTCGTGACAAAACTTAAAACGGTACCCTACGATATTCGAAATAATTTCAACTTTTGCATACAAGTTATACAAAATATATGTAACATACTCGCGAAGGCAGATCTCAAATCGGGTTCCCGAAACTCAAGATGCGAATTTAAATAGAAAAAGTCAAATTATTTAACTTTCGGCATTTTAGCGGAAACTAGCCGAACAACATCGAAATTCACGTTCAAAAGTTCACAAAAGTCATAAATAATCATATGAACCTAATGGCGCTTTCGGATTTCGAATCGGAGCTCATTCGCCAAAACCGAGCTCGAAAATTTTTTTTTAATATTAATCGACAATAAAAACTGACACATTTTTCCGATGTCTACCAAACGAGTTCTGATTTAGCTCAAAATTTACAGATAAGTCCCAATGAATATTACAAATATTTTTAAATTATCGGCACGTCAATCAGAGTCTTAACTTCCGTAACGACTGACGGAGGTCGTTTCACAAATTCACCATTGTTAGCAGTTATTTCACCATCTCGGGGGATCAAAATCATCAAAAAGAGTAACTACAAACTTCATAGCTTCATCAGTACTTTCAACTAGTTTAAAGTTAATATAATTCACTGTCTTCATATTGTTGTTTGTTACAAATGTTGTCCAGCCCTTATTTTACCTTTGTCGTCTATTTTTTCCAGTTTTAAGCTTCATAGACCATTGCTTCCCACCAAGCTCTACAATGTGTAGACTTCGCATCACAAGGGAGAAGTTCATAGATATCCAGCGGAGGAATCTGCAGAAAATTATACGTTAATGACAATTATTGCTAAAAATTTACTTTTAAAGAAAAAGTAAAATTCAAAGGCCAAAGTTAAGTACAAAATCGTCAGTGAGAGTGTATGAATCTGCTAGAATAGTTTCAAAAGCTGGGACCCCGTCTGAAATATAGAAAATGATCTTCTTTTTTTTTTGGAGGAGAAACAAAAGGAGGAAGGGAAATGGAGAGATGTTAGGGGTTGAAAGGTTCTGTCGGCATAGAAAAAATGAAGTAGAAGGGTAGTCTTTAGGATTAAGAAGAGGAGGAAAGCGTGGGATCTAATCTCTTTTAATGGACTTGGACGGCTCAGATTGAAGCAGAAGCTAGTTATAACAAACTTTAATACTTAAGAACAACAGTTAACGCTTAGAATATAAAAATTTCAACCCTTAAAGGTTGATATCTGGTTTTACATAATAGGACTGAGTTTGAAGTAGATTCAGTCAGTCAGGACTGAGTTTGAAGTAAATTCAGCCTATTAGACTGAATTTGAAGTAGTTTCAGTCGATTAGGACTGAATTTGAAGTAACTTCAGCCGATCAGGACTGAATTTCAGATAATTACACTACTTAAGGCCTCAAAAATCACTTAAGGCCTCAAAAATCAAATATGAAGTGAAAAAGAAACCTCAGGCTCTTGCACGATTTCATTATCCAATATTGTTGCCTGAAAGTTAAGCACATTAAGGCTGAATTTGAAGTAAATTCAGTCAATCAGGACTAAGTTTGAAGTAAATTTAGTCGGTTAGGACTGAATTTAAAGTCTCAGTCCATCAGAACTAAGACCTTGATTCCTGAGGTTGTCTTGTTACTTTATCTCTAACAAACTCAAACTTCACACAATGGTATCCACAGTCTATGCAAATTCCATGTTGTGAATATAGTTTGATATATTTTGTGAATATGCAGAAAGTAAATGGAAGGAAAGGATTGAATTTGAGCTTCACACCAGACATACTAAGGTTCTTATTTCAAAAATATATCGAGTTCACCACATATTACATAAACCTGTTCACCACATATTACATAAAAACTTTGCATGATACTACTATGCAGTCTGAAGGTAAAAACAAAACATCTCTACTGTAGTTTAAACAGACACATCTCTTGCTCGTGTTCTCCATAATCGTATTCAACATTTTCTAGTGGAGTTTCAAAGCCATTCCTAACCTTTGCACGGCCCTGAGCCCACAGCTCACAAGCAAAATATTTCCTGTAAGCACCAACTAGATGTAGTTTAACATCTTTGACCTCTATACCCATCAACAGCCGATCGACATCTCATATAATAAAAGCACCACAACTAGTCCTTTAAAAAATAAACCAAATAAAAAGTAAAACATATAAGTAAGCAACAACTTCTAAATTTAAGACCATCATCCTAAAATTCAGTCCATTATATCTAATTTCCACTAAAACTTACACAAAAATTGTAAAATTAACCCATCTTCTTGTTTAGGTATAGTGTTCCACGAAACTTTAATAGGGCTTATTGAATTTATATCTAGTAAACGAAGCATGTTGCTTGTCAAAATTCAGGTACTTCAATAAATGTGGGAGCACATTAACATACTTCCTCAAGTGTTCAACTCGGGTTGTTTGTGGCTTCCTTATATTGGTGACCAACGAATCATATACGGATGTTTTCTTCTCACGCATGTCCAAAACTGCCAAAAATTTATGCGTCACCGTTTCACCCGCTACTGGTTCGAGTCGGCATGGAAAAAAAACTTTTTCAACTCCAGTCCATGGAACTGAACACATATGGTTCAACCTATAAACATAATTTCACGTAAACTGTCCAATACCATCTCACCAAATTCCATCATCCGATTTTTTATTTTTGTCTTTGAATGCCTACTAAAAAGAGTAAATGTAACCATCAAAAACTAAATTAGTAATTGAGACTGCATAAGTAAGATCGTACAAATGGTAGCATACCTTCTTTCTGAGATAATACAACGCAAAACATGCTGCAAAATGTTAAAAAAGGACCTTGTTTACTCGACACACAAAAAAATAAGAAAAAATGCAGAATAAAGAAAAACAAAATGTACACTAACATTATCAATAAGGGTAGATTGTCTCTACAAATTTCAGAAACCATTGCTTCTTTGGCTTCTCAGATACCAACTTGTATGCATTTTCGTCATAAACATCCTCGGGTATAAAAGCAGCACTATTGTCCCTAATTAGAAGATAGATGCTACAACACATATTACTTTTTCCATATGGACTGAAGTTCAATCCACAGGAAATGAACTTCAAAACTCATAAGCTATGAAGTTCAATTCATATGGACTGAACTTCATAGCTTAATAGTTTTGAAGTTCATTCCCTATGGATTGAACTTCAGACACTCATAAACTACAGACATAAAATCTTTAAAAATACTAATTACAAAAGCATGCTTACATGTGAAGTTCAGTGCAATTTCTTCAAAATTCCAACCAATTCATGAATTCTTGCAACACTGCCAAATCAATTTTCAAGTAGTGGAACGGACAACAACGTCTATAATTAGCATGCCAGTAGATCATCTTCTTTTTATTCTTTTGAAAAAAACATGGAGATTGCAACCCCTAACAGGACTTTCGTCCCCTTTTCCCTAAAAGATGATGTTGCTCATGCTGCTTCTCGACTTGGATGAACTGTTCTCCATCCGCTTGATGACTTGCCTTAGGATTGTCCTTAACCCTTTTAAAAGCCTCATATTGTTGTTCTGTCAGGTCCTGTTCTCTTCCTGCTTGATGACTTGCCTCAACATTTTCCATAAAATGGTCAAAAGGCCTCTTTTATTCCTGTGTCATGACTTCTTCTTTGGCCACTTGATCACTTGACTAACCTTTTCCATAACACTTTCTAGAACCTCCTATTGTTGTTCTGTCAGGTCCTGTTCTATTCCTGGTTGATGACTTGCCTCATCATTCTCCATGACAATGTCAAAAGGCATATGTTGTTCTTGTGTCATGGCTTCTACTTTGGACACTTGATCACTTGACTGACCTTTGTCCATGACATTTTCAAAAGGCTGTTGCTGCTATTTTGGCATATCCTACTGAATTACTATGTTGGTTCGTGTATCTTTACCACCACTTTCTTGACTCGACGCCAGTATGTTAAATTAGGCATATCAGGGTGTCTTTGTTTCTTCAATTTCTTCCTTTTCCTTTCATATATTTTTGTTTGGACAGGCATAGAAGCTTCATTTGTAGATAACTGAACAACATGAGGTGTCGACATGACAACAATAGACATAGAAGTCCACCTCCTTTCTCCACATTCATATCCTGAGGTGTTGACAGATCAATCTGTCCAGTTGCATCCTCCAAGGCAATTTCAAGTGTTTCGTTCTTTCCCACGGTCAACTCACCAAACATGTCTAACTCACCTTGCAATTCTCCATGCAAGTTTGTAGGTGATTTTCTTACTAACTCACCTCGTGATTCGTCATGCAATTTTGTAGGCGATTTCCTACCTATACGGCCATCACTAAATTCTTTTCTTACATCTGAAGGAGATTTTATTTCCTAACTACATTGCCGTCATTGGATTCTCTTCTTACATCTGAAGGAGATTTTGATTTCCTGCGTGCAGCCAACAGTGGGTTCTTTTATTACATCTGAAGGAGATTTTCTCTTCCCCAATCGACTATCACCAAATCCAGTATTAACATCCCCTCCCTCCCATTATAAAGGCAGATGTCTCTCATTCCAATACTAGCATTCCTTCCATGTGACTAGTAATTTAATGAATCACCATAGTTGTCAGATTGTTCATTGCCAGATTGTTCATTGCCACTTCTTACACTTCCACTTTTGGGAAAAATTTCCACTTCTTCCTTGAATTTTTACCCCACTTCTTCATAAAATTCAGAACACTGTCAACCTTCATCTCTAGATCACCAATATACCCTTTAATACGACGTCAATGAAAATGTAACCTCTTCCGAACCTTCACATTCACCTTTTGTAATACATCAATTTAAACTCATAAAAAATTTCAACTAAAACACATAATTATAAAACAAAAAGCATATATAATACTTAAAACTCACTTTAACTGTTGCATCAACTAATTCTTCATCAAACTATACACCATAAGAAGTGTTCATATTCTTTTCTACAGTAGCCGCCACTTCTGATTCCACATTCAATTCCACCGACCATTTTTCTTCCCCAGAAAGAACAATTGGAACCATTTCAAGTTTGTCAAACATCTCTTAAAAAAATATGAAAAATATATTAGCACTTCGGTAAATAAGGATAAAAATTTACTATACAGGGATAAAAGTTCACTAAATAGGAATAGAAGTTCCATCCTTATAGATGGAACTTGAATCCATAGGTCAAAGATTCACAATCCTTATGGATAGAATTTCAGACCATATCGATTGAACTTCAACATTTATTGACTGAACTCAATACACAAGAAACATATACAAAATAAGCAAACAAGGAATTGATTAGAAATATAGAAACATTATAAAGTATGAGCATAGAAGACCAGCCAGGTTGACTCAGTCCATGCCGATTCCGGAATGCAAATGGGAGCATAGTACTATGGAATTTGTGGTTGGATTGCCTTTGACCTTAGGCAAGCATGATTCAGTATGGGTAGTGGTGGATCGTCTCACCAAGTCAGTTCATTTCATCCCCGTGAGGACTACTTATTCATCGGAGCGCTTAGCTCGTATCTTTATCGAGCAGATTGTGAGATTGCATGGTGCTCCAGTCTCTATTATATCCGATCGCGGTACTCAGTTCACAGCTCAGTTCTGGAGATCATTTCAGAAGAAGCTGGGTACCCGAGTGGATCTTAGCACCGTATTTCATCCTCAGGCTGATGGTCAGTCCGAGAGGACCATCCAGATTCTTGAGGATATGCTGAGGGCTTCTGCTATTGACTTTGGAGGCCATTGGGACAGTTATTTGCCTTTGGCGGAATTTTCCTATAATAACAGTTATCAGTCTTCTATCCAGATGGCTCCGTTTGAGGCATTATATGGCCGCCGATGTCGTTCTCCAGTTGGTTGGTTTGAACCTGGAGAGGTGAAGGTGTTGGGTCCGGATCTAGTTCAGCAGACCTTAGATAAGGTCCGAATCATTCAGGATCGGCTCCGCACAGCTCAGAGTCGATAGATATCTTATGCGGATCAGAGGAGGAGAGATTTGGTGTTTATGGTAGGTGACCGGGTGTTTCTTAAACTATCGCCGATGAAGGGTGTTATGAGATTCGGGAAAAAGGGCAAGCTTAGTCCGAGGTTCATTGGTCCTTTTGAGGTCTTGGAGCGCATTGGCGCTGTTGCATATAGGCTTGCTTTGCCTCCATCTCTGTCAGTTCATCCGGTATTCCACGTATCTATGCTCCGAAAGTATGTTCATGATCCATCCCATGTGATTGATATGGCTTCTGTCGAGATCGACGAGGACTTAGCTTATTTGGAGGAGCCGATTGCTATTGCGGCTAGAGAGATCCGTAAGCTAAGGTCGAAAGAGATCCCGTTGGTTAAAGTGCTATGGAAGAATCGTCCTAGCGAAGAGGCCACTTGGGAACTCGAGTCCGACATGCGGGAGAAGTATCCTCGCCTTTTCGATAATTCAGGTATGATTTCAATCTCTAAAGCCTGAAAGTTATGTTGTTGTTTATGATTTCGGATAGTAGCGAGAGTCCTCGAAATCCGTGTAATTATTTTTGTGAAAATGTGAATCTTACCTTAGACTCGGGCTCGTCCGAGGACGAACGAGAGTCTAAGTGGGGGAGATTGTAATGACCTCAAATAGTCGTTTCGGGAATCGGGACCTCAATTTGCGTGTCGACAATCCCAAAAGCTCCGTAAGGTCCATTATGACATGCCTGAAAACTTTTAGCTAAAACGAACTTTGTAAGATAGGTATCGAAGAAAGACATCCGTTTCGGATATTCGTTAAGGCTAAAAGAGGTTTCGGAGCTCGATTTGAGCAAATGAGCTCTGATGTGAAATCTGAAAGTTGCGTTAGGTTCGTATGGTAATTTATGACCTGTAGCAACCTTCAGAAGTGAAAACGGACCTCGTTTGATAGGACTTTTGATAGAGTCTCCGTTGCGGAATTTAAAAAGGTTAAAAGAGGTTTTCAAGCTCGATTTGAGTAAACGAACTCCGATGAGAGATTTGAGGGTTCCGTTAGGTTCATATCATCATTTGTGACTTGTAGCAACTTTCGAATTTGGATTCCGGGGTCGTTTGATTAAAATTCGCTATTTTGGCGAAAGTCGAAATTTGACCCTTTCCCGTGGGACCCACATTTTGAGTTCTAGAGATCCGAATTGAGTTTCGTCTTGACGAGAATGTCACACAAGTCTTGTATGACTTGTACAAAATTTGGGGTCATTCCGAGCTTCATAAGGTCCCGTTTGGACCCAAAAACAGTGGCTGACCTGGTGCAAAGCCAAAAAAGCTGCTGAATTATGTTTTTTACTGTTCATCTGGAAAGAAATCGATTTTTCAGATCAATCCATAAAGAATTGGAAAAACATCAAAACATGAAATGGTAGCTCTTTGAGTTGTGGTTCTAATGCCACCAACGTCGTATCATTTGGACATTTCTATGAAAAGTTATAGGTATTTTACTGAAAGCTATCCAGTGAGGTACAATTTGGACAGCATGTGCTACAACTCTTTAAACTGCGGGCTGCTATATATACTAGCGCGGGCATTCATTTTTATTTTCATATTTTGAGCTTCTAAAAGTGATTCCAAGGGGAATTTGAAGTACCAAAATCATTCCTAAACACAAGGTAACTATTCTTACCCATTTTTAACGCTTTAATCCGAGGATCAAAGTGACGATCCTTGGAAAGAGAGTTTGAACTCTAGATTTGTGAAATAGGAAAGATGACCGAGTTAGACTCAGGTATGTACAATAATGGTACTTTTGGACTCGTGGGAGTATGGGGAGTCCGGAAACATAAATTTTACGGGTTTTTGGGTACGTCCGATCCGGGGGTATTTTGGTAAATTACCTCTTAAATTGCGTAAGGGCTTAGAATCCTTTCCTCACATGCTTACGAGTGCGACACTATTTCTTTGGCTCAGAGAGGAGTCTTACGGAGGCACATCATTTGGGAAAGGAGGTCGTTCCTTAGCCACTTGAGCCGATTTTGAGGTAAGTGAGACTTGATCTCTATTTTGCTTGCGGATAAGATTTGATCTTGCTAAGTAAGATGTCGAGTACTTAATTCACTACCATTGTCTAGTAGATAGTATTATGTACTACTCGTTATATTTATACAAAAAGGAGAAAGCACAAACGTGACTTGTGTATAGTCGATGTTGTGTGCCGGTGTATTATTGATATGCTCTAGGGACAGAGGCCGGTGGTGCATTATGACCTAGAAGAGAAATTTCATCTAGGGACAGAGGTCGGTGGTGCGTTATGACCTAGAAGCGAAATTCCATGTAGGGACAGAGGCTTGTGGTGCGTTATGACCTATAAGTAAAGTTGTTTATAGGGACAGAGGCCTGTGGTGCGTTATGACATATAAACAAAGCCGCACAGGGTGTGTGCTTATGCTATGTGCTAGGTATATCATTACCTATGTGGTATGCGAGATATATCATCGCCATGCTGTGTGTTAATTATATTATTGCTTATGCCATAGTATCAATATAATATTGTATATGCTGCCTATATTATGTATCTTTATATTATTGACCATGTTATGTATTCGCGTATTATTGCTTGTGTTGTTGTATAATTATATTATCGTATGTAATGTTTATGGGTTACTGTAAAGGTGTGGATTGTACTTCCGTTATCTGCTTATGCATTATCAAAGACTTGTCCCGAAAGGGTAATTTAGCGGGCCTGTCAATGATCTTACTGGGCTTTGGCTCATAACTTACTGTTTAAATGTGCAAATCCTTCTACTAGTCAGACAGCTGGACTTATCTGATCCGTTCAAGGCTGTGACTATTTTTGCTTGAGGTGAGCCAGCCACATGGTTCGCGGTGGCATACCGTCTGATCCATCTTAGTGTTTAGACGCTTCCTACATCTTTTATTATATCTATATATATATCGGATGTTAGAATTCGTAGATGCTCTATTGACACTGTATTTCGGGTGGATGTCTATACCTGCATTTTATGAAATATTTCTATCTAAATTATCATGATGAGTCAGTTTAATTATTCGTGGTTCGCCTAAGGATGTAACACTTAGGTTCCATCACGACCCCAAAAATTGGGTCGTGACACATAGTCTCCCTCATCTCCACACGAGTCATACACTCCACAATCTTCATCCGACATAGTTGCAACACTAAAAGACAAACCTCCCAAAAGTCACTCCCTCACGTGTATCACTCAATTTATGAATACTCAAGAGCGAGGCCATAACAATTTGGGAACCAAGGTAATCACAACTAGTATGTCCAAGTAAAAATTCGGAATGGAGTTGATGAGACTCGATGTACGGATGGCTATTTAAGTGCGCACTTGAGGCCAAAAGGAGTTCTACGTCTCTTCTTTGAATTCTAATCTCCTCTACGTATGAGTGTCCTAATACGAACAATAGTTAGTGTCAATGGAGTAGGCCAATTACCCTAGAAACACTAACCAAGAAGTTAGGAAACAAACGGAACACAAAAACACGCAAAACGAATCAATTCGGATGCGTTTCAGGGTTAGGCGCTCCGCCCAGTGGGGGAGGCGCTCCGCCCAGTTGGTGGAGGCGCTCAGCCTGACTGGCAGGCGAGGCCTGGCTGAAAATCTGTTCAAAAAGTTAGGCAGTCCGCCCAAGTTTAGGCGCTCCGCCTAAAGCACGATTTCAGCAGTTTTCAACAACGGCTTTTTTGTGTTTTTGCCAAATTTTTCGAACAATGTCAACCCGATACACAAAACCAATGATACCCAAAGGTGTATACAACTATAATAACTAATCCCCAATGGTTTTCAGCTCCAAACAAACAACAACAAGCTTCGTTTCAAGATTGAAGCATTTTCAAGAAATTTCAAACTTTTTGGATTTTGATTTTGGAAATTTTGATTCGTAACCAAATTGTGATATATGGGTATCAAAACGAGGGGAATACAATAAGGAACAAACCCCAATACTTTTTAACACTTGGGGATTCGAATCCAACCCGATCTACCAATTTTTTTCAACTTTTCAAGTTTTTCAATTTTTTTGTTTTTCTTCTTTTCTTCAAGAACAAACACAACAACTATAACAATACTAACACGATGAACAAGGAATGGGGGTTTGTAAGATTATAACCCGAGCCTTGCTCTGATACCAATTGATACGGGAAAAAACACGCGGAAGCAAACTATACGATAAACGAGCGGAAGCGAGTAAATTAGATAACGTGACATCAAAGATATCGAGAAATTCATGACTAGGAAGGCAAGAATTAGAAGAAAGAACGGATAAACAATTCAAAAAATAATATATTATCTAAATGGAGAAATTGAAACTCGAACCTTACAAGGATTTCACACTAGCGATGAATCTCCATAGGTTCCAAGTTATACAAGGTTCACGAAGCTTCAAGCTTCGAACTCGAAGGGCTCGGCCTCTTCAACGTTCTCTCTTCTCTCTCAAGACTAAAAACAAAAGCTAATGAAATGGAAGACATGAGGGAGTATTTACAAGTCTTCCTATCCCTATAGTGAAATGACTAAAATGCCTCCAAAGCTAATTAAAACATACAAGGCCACTTAAGGGCAAAATAAGAAGTTCAAGTCAAAATTAGAAGTCTTCAGCAATGTGGGCGCTCCGCCTAGATCTTGGGCGCTCCGCTTGAAAATCCTACTGATCAAAATGGTGCCACAGCTAGGCGCTCTGCCTGGAACTAAGGCGCTCCGCCTGGACCATGTGGAGTCTGGGCGCTCCGCCTAGAATTCAGGCGCTCCGCTTGGAACATGTTGACTCTGGGCGCTCCTCCTAGGAGCTGGGCGCTCCTCCTAGGAGCTGGGAAGGGTCTTGGGCGCTCCTCCTCGCTTCTTTGGTCCTTTGAATCATCTCGGAGGCTCTTGCCCTTGCATCCTTGCGCCCTCCTCGCTTCTTTGGTCCTTCGAATTATCTTGGAGGCTTTTGCCCTTGCATCCTCGCACCCTCCTTTCTTGGCTCTTGATGGTTGGTGTCTTGGCTCGATTTGCCCCGTATCATGCTCCCATTTCCAATACCCATTCAAATTAAACCATTCTTCTAATGAAACCACTAGATCCCCTGCCTTTCCAGCATCCATATTGCAAAAACTAGTAAAAAAAATAAACTATCAGTCGCCCATACAAAACTAAAATAAAAACGCAACAAACTTCAAACCAAAAAAACTCAAGTTTAGTACACAAATTTTGAAAAAATCACTCATCCAGCATAAAAGCCACACAAAATTGAATAATCAATGTACATGAGTATAAATTGAACTTCAGTACGTAGGAATAGAACTTCAGTCCCATAGGGGCAGAAGTTCAATCCTTATCAGTCCATAAGGACTTAAATTTAGTCCATATGGTTTGAACTTCAATCAGTAGGATTTGAAACTTCAGTCCAGTAATGCACTGCACTTCAATAAACAATTACTTCGACATACATATTGAAATTGTTAAATCATATACTGTAATCAAATCTAGTACATATATATACACTAGTAGACATACACACACATACACACTTCAGTACATAGAACTAGAACTTCAGTCCCATAGGGGCAGAAGTTCAATTCTCATGGATTGAACTTCAGTCCATAAGGTTTGAACTTCAATCGGTAGGATTTGAAATTTCAGTCCGGTAATGGACTGCACTTCAATACACCCACTCAACAAATAGAGCATTGATGAGAAATTACTTCGACATACATATACAAATTGTAAAAAATCAAATACTGTAATCAAATCTAGTACACATAGATACACTAGCAGACACATACACACACATACTGTTTATGCCTAAATTTATACGTCTAGGTTAACAATTAATTATGAATGAGGTCGCAAGAAATAGGGGATATTACAATGGAAAAAGTAATTAAATACAATAAAAGTAAAGACAAGTAATTAAGCAAGAACAAAAAATAGAAAAAATAAAGTAATTCTTATTCATTGAGAGTAGCCGAGATGGCGAATCGTGTCTTGTGTTACAATACAATATAAGAAGGGATATTTATAATAGTGATACTAAGTCCTAAATAAGCTAAAATACAAGTACTAATAAGGCCATGGGCCTACAACTCAAGGCGGTGGCATACTAGACCCTAACTAGGAGACTGTAAATCCCAGGCAGCGGGATGTGTGCCCTGTGCCCTATGACCAAACCGCCTAAATGGTCATTGGCTCTAGAAGCAGGCATATATCCTCAGTGTTTGGTGACTTGTAGGATAAATCTAGTCTCGCCAGTTGGAATCGTATCTCCATAATAATAGGTGGCATATTTTTGCCCACACAGTCAGTTTCCCCACTTGATGAGTGCTGACGCAAGTAGTCAGGAAGTAAAAATGGTGTGGATGTGAAAAGATATCTCACTGACTCCTTGAGACTTGCAGTCTCTTTGATCAAGAATGATATTGACCTCTTTGAAAACTTCGCATGCTTCATTCTGATTGGCTGGTACCGATTTTATGCACCTTTTCAAAAACCATCGTTAACTGCTCTGAATCGTTTTATATCTCTAGTAATAATGATGCTTGATCGTTTCGTGCTCCATCATTATCACTTTCTGCCTATAAATAGTGACTTCATGACAGTGGGACAATCATAAACTCTTCTTCAGAAAATAATTCACTTCTTCAGCAATTTCTCATGATAGTGAGAAAATTTTTCTTCCCTTAAAAATGTTCGCCTTTGATCCTAGTTTGATACTCCCAGAAAACCTTCTTCATTTTGAATGGTGTTGCATGAAGGAGGAAACTCGCCTACAATTACCTCTTTTTCTTTCTTTGTCCATGAGAAAATGGATGAAGTCCCCCGAATCATGAAGCTTTATAGGAATTATAACGATGTCCTTCGGGAAGTCTTCATAGTTTCACGTGCACTGATTACGGTGCGGTCATCTTCTAACACAGCGGTTGTTGTGATATTCTTCTTGTCATGGGAGGTCAGGACACTTAGCCCTTTCAGCTGTCATAAGGCGTCTCCGCCAGGATTTCTCTGGTGCTTAGGTTGCCTCTTTGATGGAGTAGGGTTGAAGTCAGCTTATCTGGCTCCATTTTATGGCAGGCAAGAAGATGGAGCTCTAGATCATGAGCGGACTAACGAATCACCAAGCCCTAACTCCACCTACGATCCTAGGTCGTCTCTTGGTTCTGCTGGTATGGTCTTGTCGGCATTGCAATGCCTCGTCGGCCGTTGACTGTGGGTTACCCGAGGGAAGAGGCTCCCTTGTGATGGGTTCCCAACTCAAGCCTTTCTGCTCTCGGCTAACTTCTGTTTGTGCTTGAAAGATCTGCGTGGCTGTGCTCTCTGGTTTGATCAGTTGAGGTTGAAGCGGATGGTCAAGCTTTGCTGCTAGTCTTCTAGTTTTTCTTCAAGTTCAACAGACGAGATAGGGGAAGGTCAGGTCTGTACTCAGATGCTGCCGGGATCCCTTGCTTTGATTAAGAACAAGGGCTTTGACTGTTTCAGTAGCCGTATGCTTCGAAGGAATGCTCAAGCTGACATATCTTAAGCTACAAAAAAGAAAAGAAGAACTCCAGACTGTTTACAGCTAGTAGCTACAATCCATATGAAGGATTCTTCAGCCATGTGAAGTTCTTTGTAACGTTGTAAAGTTTGCTTAACTCTTTGGGCAGTTTCGTAATGTTTCGAGCTCACTAAGGCAAGCGGCGCCCATTTGTGTCTGTCTGAAGAATCCTGAGGAGCTCTTTGTTTTTAGTCTTCCCTTTCCTTTATTTTAAAATTATTGCAAACAAATGTTGTATTCAGGAAGAAATAAATGTATATTATGAGCCTACGGGCTGTTTCTTTTTAATGAAACGAATGTTCATCAATATTTCATATGTACTTGTGTTATTACGCGTTTCGTAATGTGTGACCAAGCAGTATGTTTGTACACCTACATATTAGACGGCGGCTAGGTTGCATCCATAGCAGATGGCTGTTTGCGCCCACAATGGGATGAATTTAGCCCGTGTAGAAACGGTCCTTATCTGTATGAGACAAAATGTCTTTGCTTAGTTATTCAAGTATTTAAGACTTTCTGGCACTACGCGGACAGGCATTCCCATCGGCGTGTAGGTACAATTGTTGATTTAACGAGATCAACTCTCGATTAATGCCTGGTGGCTGAGCTAGACGTGGTCTAGCTCTAAGCGAGTAGTGTACCCTACTTTTTATAGCGAAAAGTGAGTATATTACTTCAACATTGGTCTGGCTGAGGTTATGAATAGTTGGATCATAGATGGATCTAAATAAATGAGCAAAACTGACTAAGTAAGATTGTAGTTTCATTGATAAAAGAGGCGCGGAGCCTGAGATGCTATGGGTGAAAACCAGTACCATGTCAGATAAATACCGTAATTAAAAGGAAAAATCATAATCACAGTAAATGCTTTCTCAAGAAAAAGTACTTTATGTTTGATCCTTCAAAGATTCGGGAGTGTTTGGTTGGGCTTCCATGTTTAAGGGTGTTGAGCCTTGAAAGTTATCCCCCAGGTCGTTGACGACCCGGTGGTACAATCTCTCGCCGATCAGGCAATAGTGAATTGCCTATTTCCGCAAGTAGATGCTTTCTGACTTGTCTTCAGGAAAATCTCCTTTGCTCAAATAGTTGACCAGCACATCACGATGCCCTGCGAAAGATCTTATATCTGAAACTTCAAGGTTCATCAGGCTTGCGGTGGTTAGCTCAACTATCGTCTGCCAATCTTATGAATTCTCGGATGCTTCGGCATCTCCTGAGATTTCTTCTATGTGGATGAATTCCAATGCATGAAAATTATTAAGGATTTCCCTGATTTTCTTCTTACGATCTTCTTGCAGATATCCTCAGCTACGAAGGTTTCCCGTAGTTGATTAATCATCAGCTGAGATTTATTGTACAAGCTAATCTCCCTGGCCCCCAGTGTGTAGGCTAAGTCAAGAGCTTGAATTATGGCTTCACACTCTGCTTCATTGTCATCGGATTTCCTAATTGTAGACCATTCTAGACGGCGTTCTGATCCACAGATCAACCTCCTTCTTGTTGGGACTCGTTCCCGCGTGAATCTCCCAACGGCCGTACTCAATAACTACTTCATTCCTGAGTGACTCTTCAGCCTTTTGTTCCAGTTCTTCTGCAAAATCTGAGGTAAATCCTTCCAACGCCTGCAAAATCTGGGGGAAAATACGCGATTTATTGTTACGGGGATGCAAGTCCAGCTGGCGAGACTAGTGTTATCCAACAAGTCACCGGGCACTAAGGATATATGCCCGCTCCTAGAGCCAACGACCGTTTAGGCGGTTTGGTCACAGGGCGCAGGGCACACATCTCGTCGCCTAGGGCTTACAGTCTTCTAAATAGGGTTTAATATACCACCGCCGTGAGTTGTAGGGCCATGGCCCTATTAGTACTGGTATTTTACCTTATTTAGGACTGGGTATCACTACTATAAATACCCCTCCTTATATTGTATTGTACAACACACGATTCACCATCAACCTCGACTACTCTCAAGGAATAAGATTTACTTTGTTTTTAAAATTATTTCTTATTTACTTGTCTTTATTTCATCACATTTACTTACTTTTCCATCGTAATTTACCATATTGCTTATGACCTCATTCATAATTTATTTTTTAATCTAGACGTACAAATTTAGGCATAAACAGGTAGCTAAAGATCCCTTTGAATTTAAACTTTTGCCGAAGGCTACCACAACGATGTTATCATGGACTAGAGGGAGCTCCATGCGTTCCTTCTGAAATCTATCAAGGTACTCCTTGTCATACCCACATTTCAACCTAACTCGGAGCGAGTCAAGGCACGGGTTTGACTGGTTAACTCCTTTGAGTTTGAAATTTGGAACCACCTAATATAAGTTTCTAAGGTGTATTAGGTCACCTAAATATTTAAGGTCGAGTCTTGTGTTCAATATATTCGTTTCTAGAGATTCGAGGGTAAGAAGTCCAAGTGACTCGGGGAAGAAGGTGTTAGGCACTTCCCCAAGCCCCACAAAAAGTGGTTCCCGCCCGAGTAATTAATTTTGGGATGTCTAACAAGTCATAGATAAATATTGATTATGTACACAAATTATATTACTAACTTAAAGGCTAAAATCAAAATCAATCATGCAATGAGTATATCTATGCAAAACAATGTATATGAGCAGCAAGTGTATGATATTGGGCCTTTACAATTTGAGAAAACGGCCTAAGCCCTATGCCTAATCGCATATTTAGCCATAGGTTTTGCAAGTGTTAATCCAATCAGGCTAATATCGCAACAAATAGTTTAAACAGTTCATTTGGCGCAATTTCAGTGTCCAATACAATTTTGCAGAAATAACTAATTTTATAGAAATAGCCGGCTTCAAAGAAACATTTTCAGATTTTATTACAAACCAAGTTGGGGTTATATTTTGAAAAAAATGTTAGCTATTTAGGGTCGGTGTGACTTGACATTAGTTGTCGAACCCTAACCTTAATGGCTATTTGATTTTTGGAGTCGGTTTTTAGGAAAACATAGGCGTAGGGGACTGTTTTGAGAAAAAGGTACATGGAAACAATCAAATGCACAAAAGGCCTTCCACACATAATTATATGCATATATATAACATGCAAATACATGAATTGAGTGTTAATAATCTTTAGAAAATATGTATAATTCTCGTATATTGGACCCCAAGACTTATATACTCCTATATACTATTAGATTAGTGTATAGAAGTTTAAAGCTTGTTAAAAATTGATTTAAACATGTAAAGGGATGGATTTTAAAAAATAGGTATTGGGCCCGTATCGTTTATGCACTAGAGGGGCAGATTTGATTTGCAGAAACAGTCACAGATTAGGCAATTTTCGCACATTTAGCCCCTGTTATAGAAAATTTCTAGATTTCACATAGAATGTTACACCTTAAACGTTATAACCTGAGTTTTAAAACCAGCATATACTATGTTACATTATAGTAAAGCAATGTTATCGTGTCCAGATTCCAGTCAAAAGCGTGTAAACTCATAATCTAAATTTTCAAATCAAAGTATTATTTTATTTCTTATCTAGAAATTGTCATGCGAGCTTTAAACAGTAAAAGGTCATAGTTTTAGGAGAATGATGCAACACATAGGAGACAAAGGTTAAGAGAGGCCCATGTGTAGCCTAAAAGAGTGCAATAGTGAGTTTCCTCACTCCAATTATATACAGACAGGGTATCCTAGCAAATATACACAGATAGGGGGTTCTAAGGGAGTAAAGGATGAGTTGAGGCTCTGTTTCTCAAGCATTAGGCTCGAGGCTGTCACTATATTCATGGTACCAAAGGTTTACACCTCCATAATTCCAGCATATATCTAATTCAAAGAGATACAGCCATTGACCCTATTGGCCTTGGTCCCCTCTGATCAAGAGAACTGGTATGGCTCATCTAAAACCATCCAAAAAACTTCAACTAAAGAGTTAATAGGGGGAGTAAAGCAAAACAATTACTCACAGATGATCAAGGAGTCAAGCCAGAAGCATAAACATAGACAGTTTAAAAACACAAAGCAGCATAAGATTGGGAAGAGTTTTATACCTTATCAGGAGTAGTGATTAAGCAAATAAATGACTTAGGCAGTGTTGAACACTAGATAGAATCCCTAGAGAGAAAGGGTAGACAGAACTTTTTCCAGAATCTTGCAAGTGAGAGAAGAATTATGCTACCAGTGTTGTATAGTGTCTTTTTGTATTTTCAGTGTATACTTGTGTCGTGTGTGTGTTCTGTGTATTGAACTGTGTTTTAGTGTAGAGAAAAAGGCCAGTTTATATAGGTAAAGGGGTTGAAGGGTTTAACACAAACGGGTAAAGCTAGGAAAGGTAAGAGTATTGTCTTCCAAAATTAAAAAGGATTTACTTTGGCACCCTTACCAAATATAGATTAATCAGCCTCCTAAACTTAAGGCAATTCAAACTTTTCTATCGAACAGATTCTCATTTTGACAATAAAAACATCCAGATTCAAGGATCATTACATAAACAAATACCAAACAATTTTAGGTTTGAAATCATGATCCACTCTAACGGATCCTAATAAAAAATCCCTAATTGGTACTATGTAAATCATCATACAGTTTTCCATTCAAACTTTCAATCAAAAGATCAAGTTGACTCAGCTTAGGATATTCATAATCATGTGAATCATGTAAGGATATAATTATGAGAATCATGCATCTTGACAAAATAGGAGGCTGAATACATTATAACAATCAGATAATGAATAGAGCCAATTCATAGGTTTCCCTTCATAGGTTGCCCTAGGTTTTAAATTTGCGGGCTAATAGAAGTAGTTTAGGGTACAAACCATGAACATACTAATCTCAAGCATGTAAAAAATTCAAGGCAACATTTAACTAAGTCAATGGACTAAACAAAGATTAACAGTTCAAGTGAATTTTATGCCCTAACTAATTAACTGAATAATAACACGCATGCTTAATCCACATAAAATAGTAAAGTTTTAGGTTTCATATCACATGGGTTTAAGTTCCTGTAAAAGAGAAACAGAGATACCCATTTTGGATTGGGGTCGAGTTAATTTTAACAAGACTTTGATAAAACATGCAATAGGGGTTTTCCCTTTCATCAAGGTAATAAAATCTAGGACCTGCACAAAGTACCATCGGAGCTTCTTCTCCGGCGACAGAAACACGGGTCAAATCAAGAGGTCTAATTTTGACCTTTGTCGAATCGGGAAACTGGCAAGGGGGTTTTGCAGCGGAGAGTGAGAGGAACACGAGGGTGCAATTTGTTTCTTGTTTCACCGGCAGGAGTGGCCGAAAAATGGCCATGATAGTGGTGGTGTTAGGGTTCGCGTGAGAGAGAGAAATGAGAGGAAGGGCGGCTGAGTGTTGAGGACAAAATGAGAAGAGGTCTAGGGTTGGGGGTTGTTTGGGTAATTAAAAAAGGAAACTTAACTTAGGGCTTTTGGATCAAACACTTGGACGAATGAGGTTAAGCCACATCGATATTAACGTGGCACTGATGTGTATAAATGAGGTATGAGGTGTACAAAGCTAGGGTGTATAATTTAAGAGTATAAAAGTGTGTATAATGTGTATAATAATGTATAAAATGTGCATAAAATGCTCATAAAATTATAGAAAAAATCAGGAAATTAATTTTGAAGGCTAAATGGCTAAGGAAGACTATTATTTTGAACATTAAAATAATTTTTCCAATTGTGCTAAAATAAAAATAATCGCAAAAAATTGTAATTAATCGTGCGAATTTTGTAAAATAGCCATAGCTTGTGCCAGTATTTTTAAAAATAACCTAATTGACGTGCTTGTGCAAAATAATAATTTTGAATAGGAGTGAGTGAGGGTAATTGTATGGTTATCAGTGCAATTCATCTGAAGAATGGCTATTGAAACAGGAGGGACAAAATTAGGTGTCAACAACTGCCCCTCTTTGACGGGGGATGATGAAAGATTCTTCGGGCAAAGACGTTGACAGATCGACTAATTTTGTCATGACTCTTGAGGAGTGTTTATGGATTATGAGAGTTTACGAGGTGCGAGATTGTAACGTTTTTGCATCGTCAGATTGTATATCCTGCAGTAAAATTGAATTTTGCAAAAGCAGTGTATATGTAAATGTATAAACGGACTTTCCTGTTTGCTGGATCGTCTTACCAAGGTTTATCGTCATATGCATGTGTGTTCGTCATATTGGATTGTATACCTCTTTATTATACCAAATTATCCACCACACACTATGCCATTCTTTTCATCGGGCTATCTACCCTTTGTCATGTCAATCCTTTCACCGGGTTGTCTACCCTCCAAGCTGTCTACCTCTTATTATGCTAAACTTCGTATCGGGCTGTCTACCCTCTACCATGCAAAACATCACATCGGGTTGTATACTCTCTGTCATGACAAACTCCTCACATGGTTGTCTACCCTCATGGATGTCTACCATCTATCATGCAAAACTTCTCACAGGGCTATCTACCCTCAGGGCTGTCTACCCTTTGCCATGCAAAATTTTCACATCGAGCTGTCTACCCTCTGTTATGCAAAACTTTCTCAACGGGTTGTCTACCTTCAAGGCTGTCTACCCTATGTCATGGCAGACTCAACATCGGATGTCTATCCTCTGTCATGACAAACTTCTTACACGGCTGTTTACCCTCAGGGTTGTCTACCCTTTGCCATACTAAACTCAACATCGGGCTGTCTACCCTCTGTCATGCCAAACTTCTCACAGTGTCGTCTACCCTCAGGTATGTCTACCCTTTGCCATGCAAAATTCAACATCGGGTTTTCTGCCCTTTGTATGCCAAACTTCTCACAGGATTGTCTACCCTTTATCATGCCAAACTCATATCGGGCTGTCTATCCTCTGTCATGCCAGACTTCTCACAAGGTTGTCTACCCTTTGTCATGCCAAACTTCACATCAGGCTATCTACAATCTGTCATGCCAAACTTCTCATAGGGCTGTCTACCCTCAGGGCTGTCTACTCTTTATCATGCCAATCCTTTCACCGGGCTTTCCACCCTTCAGGTTGTCTACCTCTAGGGCTGTCTACCCTGCAAATAAAAGCATAGTGAAAGGAAGCTAAATACCTTCTCATCAGGAGATGTTTGCTTGTCGTGTTGGGCTGTGTACCCTTGTGCCTGCGTTCAAAGAAAGATTTGTAAGTTGTGCAGGGGGATGGTTTAGTTTGTGCATTCTTGGCTTGCTTTGTGCCTGCTTCTTTCGAATGCCAGGACCTCAGTCGAGCTGATAGGGATATATAAAGAAATAAATAGTGCGAATATTTTGAAAGAGCTTTTGTTAAAAGAAAGTATTTCATTCCATTGAATCGCAAAATGCATTGTGTAAGATCATGGTCATTGTTCCTCAGGTTGTTCCAAGATTTTTTCTTAAATTAATTTTGAGGGGGACATCAAAATTCTACCCCAGTTTCTTTATTTTGAAATTTTGAGAGGGCCTCAAAATTTCTTCCCAGTGTCAATTCTTATCTTTCCTTTCGAAAATTTTGAGAGTTCCTCAAAAATTCTGCCGCAGAATCTGCTTCATGGGAAAAATGAATTTTTATATTTATGCGACCGAATCTTGGGTAGATTGCCTATGTATCCCACTTAGGGAATCAGGTCGTAACGTAGTTCCAGATTACATGAATAAGTTGCAGAATAGTAAAACCATTAACAAACTCTTAGACATAGTATCTTTTGACAGCATATGCGTTGATTGGTTTCGGCCAAACTTCTCCGTCCATCTCTGCCAGTATTAGTGCTCCTCCAGTTAGAACTCGGTGGACCATGTATGGCCCTTGCCAATTTGGTGCAAACTTGCCTCTTGCCTCTTCTCGATTAGGGAATATCTTCTTCAGCACTAATTGTCCGGGTTCGAAAGACCTTTCTCGAACTTACTTATTAAATGCTTTAGTCATCCTCTTCTGATATAGTTTCCCATGACATATCACATTCATCCTTTTGCCATCTATGAGTGCAGCTGCTCCATCCTTTCCTTGATCCATTTAGTGTCTTTCAACTGTGTTTCTTGAATGATTCTTAAGGACGGTATTTCGACCTCTGCCGGTATTACTGCTTCAGTGCCATACAATAACCAGTATGGAGTGGCCCCAGTTAATGTCCTCACCGTGGTGCGGTACCCCAACAATGCATATGGTAAATTCTTATGCCATTGCTTTGAATTGTCCATCATTTTGCGCAGTATTTTCTTGATGTTCTTATTGGCTGCCTCGACTGCTCCATTCATTTGAAGTCTATATGCAGTGGAATTTCGGTGCTTGATTTTGAAGTCTTCACAAGTCGCTTTCATCAAGTCACTATTGAGGTTAGACCCATTGTCAGTGAAGATTGATTCAGGGATACAGAATCTACAGATCATCTTGTCATGAACGAAATTTGCTACCACTTTCTTTGTCACTGACTTGTATGATGCAGCTTCCACCCATTTAGTAAAGTAGTCAATGGCCACCAATATGAAACGGTCTCTGTTCGAAGCGGCAGGTTCAATAGGTCCTATGACATCCATTCCCCAGGCAGCAAATGGCCAAGGTGATCCCATAACATTCAACTCGCTGGGAGGTACTCGAATCATATCTCTGTGGACTTGGCATTGATGACATTTCTTTACGTGCTTTATGCAAACATCCAGAAATATCCAGCCCTTTTTTTACGAGCACAAAGTCATTCATGTGCGGGCCGCACGTCCCAGAATGTATTTCTTCTAATAGTCTTGCAGCTTCTTTAGCATCCACGTGTCTCAGCAAACCTAAATCAAGTGTTCTTTTGTATAAGACCTCGCCGCTCAGAAAGAAACCATTTGACAATCTCCTCAATATCTTCTTTTGAAGGTTTGTCACATCTTTCGGGTAAGTGCCATCTTTGAGAAATCTTTTAATGTCATAGAAGCAAGGCTGTCCATCCAATTCTCTTCCACATGATAACAATATGTTGATTGCTTCCTTACTGCCATGGGTATTGAGTCAATATAGTTCTTGTCAGGATGTTTGATCATGAAAGATATGGTGGCCAACACGTCTGCGAACTCATTTTGCAGCCTAGGGACATGCCGAAACTCTATCTTGGTGAACTTTTACTTCAGCTCTTTTATACACTCGAGGTACGACAATATTTTGGAATACTTTGTCGTTCATTCTCCTCGGTCTTGGTAAATCAACAAATCAAAATCCCCAATTGCCAACAGCTCTTGTATGTTCATGTCTACCGCCATTTTAAGTCTCAGGATACAAGCCTCATATTTCGCCATGTTGTTGGTGCAAGGGAACCTCAGTTTGGCTATGATAGGATAATGTTGACCAGTCTCAGAAACTAGTACTGCTCCAATGCCGACTCCTTTGAAATTCACCGCTCCATCAAAGAATAATCTCCAGCCATCGTATTCCTTGTGATGTCTTCCCCTATGAACATGACTTCTTCGTTTGGGAAATAGGTGATTCTCGGCCATATGGTCTGCTAAGGCTTGAGCTTTCACCGCCTTTTGAGTGATAAAAGTGATGTCAAATTCGCTGGGTAGCATTTTCCATTTGGCCAACATCCCAGTAGACATTGGCTTTTCGAAGATATACTTGAGAGGATCCATCCTTGATATCAGCAAGGTTGCATATGATGTTAAGTAGTGTCTCAACTTTTGCGCTGCCCAAGTCAGTGCACAGCAAGTGCGCTCCAGTAGTGTGTACTTGGCTTCGTAGAGAGTGAACTTCTTACTCAGATAGTATATTACTTGCTCCTTTCTTCCAGTCGTGTCATGTTGAGTACACATCCAAATGCTGAATCTACCACAGATAGGTACAAGATCAAAGGTCGTCCAGGTTGGGGTGGAACCAGCACAGGCGAGCAAGACAGATACTCCTTTATCTGGTCAAATGCTTTTTGGCAGTCCTCCGTCCATTCGATTGTTGCATCTTTCTTCAATAACTTGATGATTGGTTCACAGATGACTGTGGATTGAGCTATGAATCGACTGATGTAATTTAGTCGTCCTAAGAAACTCATGACCTCTTTCTTAGGACGAAACTCATGACCTCTTTCTTACTCTTTGGTGGTGGAAATTCATTGATGGCTTTGATCTTGGCTGGGTCTAACTCAATGCCCCTCCTGCTGACAATGAAACCCAGAAGCTTCCCTGCTGGAACACCGAAAGCACATTTTGCTGGATTCAGCTTCAAATTGTATCTACGCAAGCGATTAAAAAACTTGCATAAATTATGATGTTCCGAGCATTTCTTTGATTTGAAAATCACGTCATCTATATATACTTCAATTTCTTTGTGCATCAAGTCATGGAACATGGTTGTCATTGCCCTCATATAAGTTGCCCCAGAATTCTTCAACCCGAATGGCATAACCTTGTAGCAGTAGGTTCCCCAAGATGTAGTGAAAGCTGTCTTCTCGGCATCCTCTTCATCCATACGTACTTAATGGTGGCCGGCGAAACAATCCACGAAAGGCTGCAGTTCATGCTTCGCACAATTGTCAATCAAGATATGCATGTTCGGCAAAGAAAAATCATCTTTCGGGCTGGCTCTATTCAGATCCCTGTATTCTACACAAACTCTGAGTTTCCCATCTTTTTTTGGCAGTGGGACAATGTTGGCTAACCAAGTCGGATATTTGACCTTTTACAAAATCCCTGCATTGAGCTGTTTGGTCACTTCTTCTCCAATCTTTAACAAGGTAGATGACTTGAAAGTTCGGGCTTTTTGCTTGACTGGTGGAAAGCCTGGATTGATGGGCAATTTGTGAGCCACCACATCCGTGCTTATGCCGGTCATGTCATCATACGACCATGCGAACATATAATCATATTCTTTAAGAAATTCAGTATACTATTTTCTATCTTCTGCGGTGAGATGCACACTGATTCTTGTTTCTTTTATTGTTTTATCATCTCTCAGATTTATCACCTCAATCTCTTCTAGATTTGGTTTGGGCTTATTCTCAAATCTTTCAATTTTCTCTTGTGTTGCTTCACCAAACTCATCATAGTCAAAATCAGGTTCCTCAAGCTCCATAGTTTCGTTACATAATGCGGTTCCAGACTGAGTGGAATTATTAGTTTGAATGCTGAAAAATAAAATATTGCGTAATTAAAAGATTAAAATAAAAGAAAATAGAGCAATATTTTATTTATGAATCCTTGCCAAACAAAGTTTGTAGGGAGACATGTTAAAAAGGGAAAAAGAAAAAATGCAAGTTCCCCGACTCGAGGTCGGGTTTTATTTTAGAAAGCATAAATAAACTCTATCCCCTGGCTCTACCAAGGCCCGCGGTAAGCTCGGGCCAGGTTGCTGATCCAATTGTTCAGTGCAGCTCCAGATTTAGCTTTTGCAGTCCAGGAGGTTCAACATGCTGTTATAAGATCTCACAGCAATCTTCGTCAGATAGGAACAGCTTTAGCATGCCTGCTAGTAAATCCTCTTCAGCATCAGCTATCTTTGGCTCAACCTTTTGTGCTGCAGATACCTCCCCCTTACGACCATCCAAGTAGCCAGACGAGACGAAAATATATAAGAGAGTTTTGGTATTTCTCTTGTAGTATTTGAAGTCCAATGAAGCTTCCTCCATGCTTTTCTCGTAAGCCACAATGTACCATATGCCGGCTTTCTCGTTGTCGAGCCTCATCGCAATTTGAATCGGTTCAACCATGCCATCTAGGTTTTTGCCCAAACCTTTCCCAGGTTCATATCCTTGCCTTATTATAATGCATATAACCCAGTCTCCAAGCCACTTCGCAGGCTGTAGGAGTATGTATGGCTCCCCGATCACTACCTCCATAGGTGCAAATTTAGGTATTTTTGGTTTCCATACTCGCTTTCCTTTTGTTTCTTCAGAAATTCGCTTCCAGTCCGGACGAGTATTAGGTGAGCACATCGGTCGCTTCTCTATTTTGGCAGGTATGGTCTCACAAAATTCACATGGAGGCACACCCCAATTAGATATTACGGGTTCCCCGACCAAGTTCCTCCTCTCATAGCCTTTGCCTCGGCCATCCAATAAGTACTATAGAAATTTCTCCTTTTCTCCTCAGTCCCTGGTGGTGTATTGATGAGTTTAGGAGTGAAGTGTGCAGTGTATCCTCCTTGGACTGTATCAATGTTATTCTCATTGGGATTCCACCTTTTATTTTATTTTTTATGGTATTCTCCTCGGCTGCCCCACACGGCTCCCACGAGCTCCACAGTATAGAAGGTCTGTCTGTCAGGAGTGTTCCCCTCAATTGCTGGTATGGTTTTTCCATTGTAAATAGAGTTGCTCCCTTCACCGAATACTACCACCTCTTTGTTGTCCCACTCAAACTTCACTTTTTGGTGCAGGGTAGAAGGCACCGCCCCAGCCATATGGATCTAAGGCCTTCCTAGCAGTAAGTTGTAAGAAGCGGAGATGTCCATGACATGAAATTCAACAGTGAATTTCACGGGACCGACCATAATAGTTAAGTCGATCTCCCTAATGGTGCTTCTTTGTGAACCATCGAACGCCTTTACTTTCATGTCGCTTTCTCTTATCTTGCTTTGATCAATTCCCATTCTCTTCAGAGTGATGAACGGACATATGTTCAAGCTGGACCCTCCGTCGATCAGAACTCTTCCACAAACCAGTCCTTGCATTTGATGGTGACATGCGGAGCCTTGTTGTGACTCAAACCCTCTGGCAGTAACTCATCTTCGTGGAAGGTGATTCGATAGGATTCCATGACTTGCCCAACCATGCTAGCCAAGTTCTCGACTGTGGTGTCCATCGGGACATGCACTTCATCTAATACTTTCATCAAGGCATTTTGGTGGCTCTCTGATTTTAGCAGTAAAGCCAGAACAGAGATTTGTGCAGGAGTCTTGCCCAAATGTTCAACCTCAGAGTATTCTTTTGCTTGAACTTTCTTCCACAATTCCTCAGACTCCCCCTCGCTGGTGCCTCGTCTACCTTGGACAAGATGCTCAGGAGTGTAGATCTGCCCACTCCTAGTCATCCCTTATGCTGCAACGGTCTCGACTGTCGACTTGCCCTTCTTCTCTGCTACATAATCTCATGGCACTGCTTTGTCATTGTAGGGAGGGACTATGTTAACATAGAATTTTGGAGCCACCTCTACATCAATAGGCTCTGGTGCTTTAGCAGCTTGGGCAACAGAAGCAGATGCTAGTGTAGCCTTCTTTGCTTTAATAATGGTTCCTTCTAAATTGCATTCTTCATCAAACTCAATCAATCTCACACTATTATCTCTGTGGTTAGGCAAAAGGTTATTGTGCACATTTGGTATTTTCAAGTGAATTACCTTTTGATCGATCAGGTCTTGTATCTTGTTTCTTAGAGCATAACATTTTCGATGTCATGACCAGGTCCCCCAGAGTGGTAGGCATAGGTTTTGGTTTGATCAAAGAAGGGTGATATTCTATCAGGCATTTCGAATAGGACGGGTTGTATATGGCCTTCTGCTTTGAGTCTTTCAAACAGTTGAGTGCGGTTCGCTAATGGAGTATAGTTTCTTTTGGGTTTTGGGTTGTTGTTTGTGTGAGGTCTTGGTGGGTAGGTGTTGGTATTTCTATTGTTTGGACTTTGTGGGTATGGTGGTCTTTGTAGAGGTGGATTTTGGAATATGGGTTGGGTGTTGTAGACTGGATAGGCGGGTGATGGTGGAATATATGGGTATGATGGAGGTGGTGTTTGGTAGTAATGGTTATGGGGAGGGAGAGTGGTCAAGTGATGCATCAACGAGAAAACATCGCCCTTATTTTTCTTCGATGCCCCTGAGCTATCAGTTTGTAATGCTTTGTTAGTGGCTTGTAGGGCAGCAAGGCTAACAATCCTACCAATTTTCAACCCATCTTCAACCATGTCTCCAATCTTGATCAAATCCCCAAACTTTTTGTCTTGCATATTCAGCATCTTGTCGAAGTAGACATCCTCTTGTATGCGGATGAAAGTCGCCACTATCTCCGTGTCTTCCATAAGAGGTTGGACTTTAGCGGCTTCAGCTCTCCACTTAGTTGCAAACTCCCTAAAGGTTTCAGTGGGCTTCTTCTTCAGCTTCTCTAAATAGAATCGATCAGGCGTGGCGTCACTGTTGTGCTCGAAACTGTCAACAAAATCTCTAGCCATTGCTTCCCAGCTTGTCCACTTCTTTATTTGCTGCTTTGAGTACCACACCGGTGCATCGCCGGTCAAACTACGGTTGAACAACTGCATGTGAATCTTCTCATCATATCCAACCCCAACCAGCTTGTCACAGTAATACCTTAAGTGAGCCATCGGATCGCCACTGCCATCGAACATGTTGAACTTGGGTGTTTTATAACTATCGGGCAGCTTCAAGTTAGGGTACATGCAGAGGTCTTCATAAGCCAGGCCTCTAGTTTCCTTGGTGCCTTGGAATTGCTTGAACTTTTCCACCAACCACTTGACTTGCTCTTTACTACTGTCTGAATCTTTCCCCGTCCATGCATACATATCATGATCTTTGGTGGGTGATGGAACGGTTTTAGTTTCGACAGTGAAGGTAGGAAGGTTGTTTTGTGGTGGTTTTGGTGGTGTGATGTAAGTAGGGTATGAGCTGTCTTTCTCAGGGAACAGTGGATCTTTGTCGTGAGGGTGGGAAGTTTTGTTTGGCTCGGTTGTTCCATCAGCATGGACAAGAGGAATCCTATTCTCCAGCTCGAACAGCCTTTGCTCCAGCTTAGCATATTCCTTGTATACGACCAGACCTTGCTTTTCAGGGGTTCCTACAACATTTCCAACTTTGTCAAACTCAACCATGATATTGCGTCTCATCCTTTTCCTTGTCGGTAAAAAGGGAGGTGTTAGAATTGATCCTCTGATCTCAACCAGTATTGCGGCGCAGCCAGAATGCACAAACCAAACTTCAGGGATTTGGGACTAAAATTACAAAAACAAAGAAAACAATGTGACCAAAGGTCAGCATTAATAACTTCGCCTCCTATTATACAGGGGGCCTCTTTCATGCCAGATGAAGGCCTATCGATGATTCAAAGTAATGTTTGTGCTAGATACATCATTTCGTTTGCTCGAGCGTGATCAACACAAGTCTAAAAACCCAAAATCATGAAATTTTATTTCATTTGCTTGGCTTTATTACAATCACTAGTTTTGAAGAAAGACAACGATTTGACTAAACGGAAAAGATGACTTGAAAAGAAAAATGACTCGACTAAAACGACTGGACTATGTGCCAAGCAAAGCGGTTCTTGGATCAAGCATCAGCTCCAACATTTTCTCCCTCCTCCTTTTCCTTGGTCTCCTCTTTAGGTCCATTTTCCAAGTTTGTCGGTGGAGGGGCAACAAACATCTCCATAAGTTCTTTCCCTGCTTGCATGTCACCCAAGGCTTTTACAAAGAACTCGCAGATTTCTACTCCCATTGTTTCCTTTTATGCCAATGGTACTGATTTGAAATATTCTCCCCATCCTTTGAGCAGGTTTTGCAGATTTCCAGCGGCTTGTCTGGCTGCCACGGTTTTTTGCCTATCCAGTATTTAAGTTCATCCCGTTTGATTTTTTTTCCTTGTATTGCCTTCTCATCTCCCTTTCTTGTGTTATCCTTAACTATTTCTTCTGTTGATCGAACTTGTGCCGCATTTTCTTTTACTTCTCAGCAACACTTTGAGCTTCAGCTTTCCTTTTCAATGTGGCCTTTGATCGGAACTTCTCTCTATCTTTACCAAGCCATTGAGGATAGGTCAAAGTAGTGGCGGGGTTCACCCTACTATCTTGGTCACGGAAAAACTGCATGGTTATCTTCTCTTCCCAAATTTCCAATATTGTACCAACCATCATGGTGCAAGCAAAACCAAAGGTTGAGCTAACACGAAGGAAACGTGGAAAATGACAAGAAAATAAAGATAGAAGCAAGACAAATCTTGCTTCCATTCGAAAGAACGACGAGGAACCAGTCTCGTGCTCGATTGAATCGGAGTTCAAGATGCACCTATGCTATGCAACAATCCTCAAGAAGTCTATGCTTCTTGCAAACTGAATGAACAAAGAAGAAGATTGTTCAAACGATTCAACACCGAATGACACAAGTTCTTAAAATCCTATGTCGAGGTTCGGCTCCATCGGAGACTCACAATAGCTACAGCTATGTTTGATCATTCAACAACAACTAACTCCAAAATGAAATGTAAAGGAGTATTTATAGACTACGCTAAGGATAAAACAGTAAATGGTCACATGTGACCAACAACAGCAAGCCACACAGGGCTGAACTTGTGTGTGTTCGGCAGCCTTGACTTCGGTGCTCGGTTGCTTGCTCGAACACATTTTCATCAGGCGCTCACTTGACTTCGAACACAATTTGTTGTGTTCGGCTCTGTGCTGCTCAGCGCCAAGAGTTGGTGTTCGATCACTTTGTCCTCGGGCTCAAAATTTGAAGATGTAGCCTTCGGCTCTAGTACTTTGCCACTCTTCCTCCGAACACATGCTTCCTCCCGACCAAGCCAACTGAGAGTGCATGTCATGTAGCAATTTGGCTTGGCTTTGTGTCATTGGCCTCGGTTGATCAGTTATTGACTTCGGTAGATTGTCGAGCACTTGATAATCACTTCGGGCAGCATCATCCTCCCCTTCTTGAGAAGATTTCATCCTTGAAATCGCTTCAGCATCTGACCCTGGGTCTTGGCCTACAACACAAGGAGTTAAGTCAGCAACATTGAAAGTGTTGGACACATTATACTCACCTGGGAGGTCGATCACATAAGCATTGTTGTTAATCTTGCTCAGCACTTGAAATGGACCATCCCCTCGAGGTGCCGATTTTCCTTTCCTTTGGTTCAAGAATCGCTCTCTTCGGAAGTAAACCCAAACCCAATCTCCCTTCTTCAACTTCAACTTCTTTCGCCCCTTGTTCTTTTTCAATGCCACTTTGGCATAAGCTTCCTCAAGATTCTTCTTTGTCTTGACATGCAACTCGAGCAAAGCTTTGGCTCGGTAAGTACCTTCAAAATCAATAACAATATCTCGAGGCAATGGGGTTAGATCAATTAGAATCAAAGGATTAAAACCGTACACACACTCGAACAGGGTCATATTTATCATTCGATGCACTGTTCGGTTGTATGCAAACTCCATCATGGACAAACGATCAGCCAAGTTTCCGACCTTGCTTTTGGTTATTGCTCGAAGCAAAGATCCCAAGGTTCAGTTAACTACCTCGATCTGTCCATCAGCTTGAGGATGGTAAGACGTCGAGAATAGTAGTTTGGTGCCGAGGGCACCCCACAAACATTTCCAAAAATGACTCAAAAACTTCGAATCTCGATCACTCACAATTGTACGTGGCACACCATCAATTTTAATACATGATTAATAAACAAGGAAGCAACATATTGTGCACAATCGCATTTCTTGCAAGGAATAAAGTGAGCCATTTTGGAAAATCGATCCACGACAACGAAGATGCTATCATGTCCTCCCCCCAACCTCGGTAACCCCAAGACAAAGTCCATGGATATATCAATCCAAGGTCGATCAGGCACAGGCAACAGGGTATACAAACCATGAGGGTTGGACTTCGCTTTAGCTTTCTTGCAAACAAGAAAGGCGTTGCAAAGTTTTTCCATATCTCGTCGCATTTTTGGCCAATGGAACTGCTCGGTTAAGATTCCAAGAGTTTTGTCGACACCGAAGTGTCCCATCAAGCCTCCGGAGTGAGCTTCTCGAACTAAGAGCTCTCTCCACGATGACAGTGGCACAAAAACCCTACATTTCCTGAAGAGGCAGCCATTATGCCACTGATATTTCTCAACCCTCTGGCTACTCAAGATTGCGTCTCGAACGCATTTTAACTTGGGATCATCTTCGTACATCGACTTGATGCTTTCAAATCTCATGAGCCTTGAGGCGAAAGTGGTTTCTAAAGCAAATTTTCTTGATAGCGCACTGGCCACAACATTGTCTTTTCCCTTTTTGAAATGATTTACATAGGGAAAGCTTTCAATGAATTCAACCCATTTGGCATGCCTTCAGTTCAGTTTCTCCTGACCTTGGAGATGCTTCAAAGATTCATGATCACTTTTAATCACAAACTCTCGAGGCCACAAATAATGTTGCCAATGGGCAAGTGCTCGAATGAGGGCATACAATTCCTTGTCGTATGTTGAGTAATTCAAGGTTGCACCCTTAAGCTTTTCGCTGAAGTAAGCGATCGGCTTCGATTCTTGCATAAGCACTCCTCCAATCCCAACTCTGGGCGCATCACGCTCGACTTCGAATGCTTTGCCGAAGTCAAGGAGTTGCAAAAACGGGGCAGAGCAAAGCCTCCGTTTCAACTCTTGGAAAGCCCTTTCTTGGGACTCCCCCCACACAAATGGATGGTCTTTCTTTACCAGCTCGGTCAACGGAGCTGCCACAGTGCTAAATTCACAAACAAACCTTCGATAAAAGCTAGCTAACCCATGGAAGCTACAAACTTGCGATACCGAGGTTGGAGTTGGCCAATCTTTGATGGCTTCGACTTTTGACTCATCGACTTCAACACCATTAGCTCTTACATCGAATCCTAGAAAGACTACACGCTCGACACAAAAGGCACATTTCTTGAAGTTAGCATATAACTTCTCTTCTCTAAGCTTATCAAGCACTAGCCTTAGGTGTTCGACATGTTCATCCACAAATTTACTATAAATAAGGATGTCATCGAAGTAAACGACAACAAACTTATTTATGAACGGTTTGAGCACATGGTTCATCAGTCACATGAATGTGCTCGGTGTGTTGGATAGGCCAAAAGTCATCACCAACCATTCATAGAGACCGAATTTGGTCTTGAATGCGGTTTTCCACTCATTTCCATATTTCATTCGGATTTGGTGGTAACCGGACCTGAGGTCTATCTTCGAAAAGCATGAAGAACCACTTAACTAATCTAGCATGTCATCTAATCGAGGGATAGAATGACGATACTTTACCGTAATTTTGTTGACTACTCGACAATCAACACAGATTCGCCAAGTTCCATCTTTCTTCGGGACAAGGATAACAGGAACGGTGCAAGGACTCAGGCTCTCTCAAACGAGGCCCTTGTTCAGCAACTCATCAACCTGCCTTTGGAGCTCTTTGGTGTCTTCGGGATTACACCGGTATGCAGGTTTGTTGGGGATTTGAGATCCCGGTACGAAGTCAATTTGGTGCTCGATTCCTTTCAACGGAGGCAATCCACCGGCATTTCTTCGGGAAACATGTCTCCGAAGTCCTGCAAAACACCTTGTACAACACTAGGCAAAGGGTTATCATTAGAAAAATCATCATTAGATTTTAGAAAGATACCCTTATGCATGAGGCAAATCATCATCTGATCGTTGTCGTTGCCTCGTAAATACTCACCCGGTTGCATGATTGCACGGATGCTTCTTACTTCGGGCGGTGAGTTTTTTTCGGCCACAATTTTTGTTCCCATCAGAAACTTAGCTTTGGCCGCTTCTTTCGATTCTTTCATTATTTTATAGTCCTCATTGACTTGTTTTGGAGACAAGGGTTTGAGTATGAAACTCTTCCCTTCGAGCTTAGCAGTGTAAGTGTTGGGTCTTCCATTGTGAACAATCGACCGATCATACTGCCATGGTCGACCCAATAGCATATGACAAGCTTGCATCAGTACCACATCGAACATCATCTCATCTTGATATTATCCAACTTTGAACTTGATCCACACTTGTTTGACAACCTTCAATTCTCCACACTCATTCAACCATTGTAATCTGTAAGGATGGGGATGTTTCAAAGTAGGTAGTCCCAACTGTGAAACCAAGGTTTGGTTAACCACATTCGCACAACTGCCCGAATCAATAATCATCGAACAAACTTTCCCCCTTACTCGACATGGGGCATGGAAAAGGTTTTCTCTTTGGTTGTCCTCTTCTTCAAGAGTCATGCAGCTCAAATTCCTTCGAACTACAAGAAACATTTCCGGATGATCAGCTTTGGCAGCTTCACGTCCATCATCATTTTCAGCTCGGTCAATCTCCTCGAAATTTTCCTCCTCAGTGTCACTCGCTTGCTCACAAACATCTCCATTGTCGAGCACAAGCATAACCTTGCGAGTTGGACACTCTTTTGCCATGTGACCATAACCTTTGCATTTATGACACTGAATATTTGAAGCACTAGGAGAGTTAAGTTGAACTTTACCTCCTACTTCTCTTTGTTGGTTAACGGTCACACCCCTTTCGAAGGGCTTATTCGAATCTCGAACAGTGTTAGCACTTGTTGGATTTTGACTCTTCCATTCTTTACCTCGGTTCAAAGGAGTTGAAGTAGTGACTCCTCGGTACTGGTTTGCCTTATCGTCCTTAACCCATTTCTCAGCTTCGGTGGCAGCTTCGAACACATCTTCCAATGAGTGATACACATGCATTCTCAATTGAGATGACACATCCCGAGCCAAGCCATTTTTGAATCGAATCTTGGCTTGCTCGTCATTTTCTTCCAAATCAAGATTCAATCGAATTCTCACAAACTCATCATGATACTCTTGAACTCACTTGGACACTAGCTTCAACTCATAGAGCTTTTGAACTTGAGTTTGTCGATACTTGGCACTCAAATACTTAGTGTCCATTGCTCTTTTCAACTGCACCCATGTGGTGACTTTGGGATAGACATTCCTTTATCTCAATCTTTTGTCAGCCTCCCACCACGTTGATGCATACGCTTCAAACGACACAATAGCATGTGCAGCTCTTCTCTCTTGGGTCATCACATTGGTTTTGAAGATTCGTTCCATTTTAAGCTTCCACTCAAGATACTCGTCCGGATAACTAGTTCCTCTGAAGGGTGGAATAGTGATATTAACACTGTTCAAGTTTGAATCTCGAGCACCTCGAATCTCTTTGGGATATTCATCATAAAAGTCATCAGCCTCACGCTCAATATTTTGATCAACATTTGTGCCTAGGCCTCGACCTCAGAAATTTCCACGACCTCGTTGAGCCTGCCTTTGATGAACGAACGGTGGCTCATACTCATGTTCTTCTTCGGGAAATTCTCTCTCATCGGCCTCTTCATCAACGTCCACAACTTGTCATCGGGCCATTGGAAGTGGTACTTTTTCACCTCGGGGAATGCTCAAGTATTGATAACCAGCTTGGGGATTGCCCAAGTTTTGTTGTTGTGCTTGAGGATTGCCCAAGACTTCCTTTCGAATAGCCTCGCTCTTCAACTGATGTTGTCGAACAAGCTCCTCAAACAGCTCAGGTTTCATCAGAGTGGAGTTGCTAGTTCCAGCGCCGGACCCAGTGATGCAGCCCCAACACGTGCTGATCAAGTGTTCGATCCACCGAGGCCAATGATACGAAGCCAAAAAAAACTTCTGCACGATGTTCACATTCATTTGGCTTGGCCGAAGGAAAGAACCTACTCCGAAGCTGAGTATTCGAGCTCAACAACAGAAGGCTTCATCTACAAGCTTGAACTCGAAGAAGGGAGTGACCGAGCACTCAATATCGGCGCCGAAGTAAAGGCAAGTAACCGAAGGAAAGGCGATCGATGTCAAGAATGAGCTGAGTAGAACGACTGAGCACCGAAGTGAAGAAGCTCGAGCTCAAGTGTTCGAAGTCACGTGTTCGGTTAAAGGAGTAACCCAACACTCATTAGGCAGCCCTGCGTGGTTTACTCCTATTGGTCGCCTGTGATCATTTACTGTTTTATCCTTAACGTAGCCTATAAATACTCCATTTACATTTCATTTGGAGGCATTAAGTTGTTGTTGAATGATCAAACATATCAAGTGCTATTGTGAGTCTTCGATGGAGCCGAATCCCGACGTGGGATTTAAAAGAACTTGTATCAATCGGTGTGAGTCGTTTGAACATTTTCTTCTTGGTCATTAAATTTGCAAGAAGCGTTGTCTTTCTTGAGGATTGTTGCTAAGTATAGGTGATTCTTGGCCTTCATTCGATCGAGCTTTGAGACAAGTTCCTCACTGTTCTTTTGAATCGAAGCAAGATTTGTGTTGCTTCTATCTTTATTTCTTGTTGTTTTTTCCGCGCTTTCGTGTAGAGCTTACCTTCGGGTTTGCATTGTACCATCTTGGTATCAGAGAAAGGTTTGAGTTTGTTCTTACAACCTCAAATCCTATTCGTTTATTCGTGCTTTGTGTCTCCAGTTTCAGCTTTCTTCCTTGTTGATTGTTGTTGCTGTGGTGTTTTACAAAAAAAAAAAAAAAAAGTAGAAAAGAAAATTTCAAAAATTTTGGTTGATTTGTTGGTTGTTTGAATCAAACAACCATTGATTTGTGTTCACCACTGTCCAAGAATCAGCTTGAGTACCCGACGTACAACGTTTGTGACTAGGGTTGCTCGACGAAATTTTGGACTGTTTTGAGCTTAGTGGTGACTGAATTCGAACCCTAGTATGTTTTGGAAGTTACCGATGAAGACTGGTGGTTCTTGAGTCTTTTGGGGCTTTTTTGTGCTTAAATTTTGAAGCTCATTTGAAGCGTCGCCCGTACACCGAAAAATTGTTACGTTTGTAACAGTGTACGAACGCGAGGGGCTGAGACTTACCTCAAAGAACTTTGAACTGAATTCTTCTGTTATTGTTGTTACCGGAATTGAAAGAGCAGCCCAAAGTCTGTTAAATTTTTTGGTCAGTGAACGAAGTTAAGTTGTCAGTACGCCGGAGTAAAAACTTCACTATTCCATTAAAAAAGAAAGGGGTAAAGTGTAAAGATCAAAACCCCAGGTGAAAAGGTTGTCGGCTAGAAAAGGGAATTGGATAAGGTAAAACCCTATCCGTACCAAGGAGGGACCATTCTTGTACGGACAAGATTTGGTGTGTTCGAAGAAGATTCCGAAAAGTAATTGAAGGGTAGATTCTCCTAGGTTTTCACTTTTCTTTTGTTCGATAAATCTAGTTTGTGGATCTCTGGAGTAATTCTTCCTACTCGAGGCCGTACTAACTCATTTTGAGCTTATAGGAACTCGTGCATTGAGTGACCGAAGTCCAACTTTCGTAGAAAATTCTTTGACTTCTCGAAGCGCAAGAGTAAATAGTGTTCGTTCCATCGAGTCATATCAATTCACTCATCCCGAAGGAGACATTGTAACTTGTCAAATTCGAAGGAACTAAGAGAAGTTGATCAACCGAGGAAGCCATTGGCTACAAGTTCTTGAGTGGCCAAAACCGAACCCATAAATTGAGTGGACCCAAGTGCCACCCATAAACGGTGAGGATGTGTGTGAGGTGATTTCTAACCTTAACCATTTCATTTGGTTTTTGATTCGTGCAGGTACCATCACTGGGAATGGAGGTGATGGCAAAGGCATTGAGAAGCCCGAAGTGTCGTTAGCTGATATCATGGCTGCGACAAGGCATGAGTGCCGAAGTAAGAGGAGTGAGTGCTCGAGTAGCTCAACTCGAGCAAGGGAGTGTGTCCGTGGCCTTACCTGGGTTCGGTGCTGGAACTAGCGACTCTACTCCGATGAAATCTGAGCTGTATGCTGAGCTTATTCGACAATATCAGTTGAAAAGTGAGGCAATTCGAAGAGAAATCTTGGGCGATCCCCAAGCACAACAAAACTTGGGCAGTCCCCAGTTACAACAAAACTTGGGCGATCCTCAAGCTTACTGCCAAAACTTGGGCATTCCCCGAGGTGAAAGAGTACCGCTTCCAATGGCCCGAAGACAAGCTGAGGTCGTTGATGAAGGGGTCGATGAAGGATGTCGCGGAAATTTTCGAGGTCGTGGCCGAGGCGCAAATGTCGAACGACATATTGAGCGTGAGGCTGATAATCTCTATGATGAGTATCCCGAACTAATTCATGTTGCTCGAGATTCAAACTTGAACAGTGTCAAGATCACTATTCCATCGTTTAGAGGAACTAGTGATCCAGATGAATATCTTGAATTGAATCTTAAAATGGAGGGAATATTCTAAACCAATGAGATGACCGAAGAAAGGAAAGCTGCCCATGCCATTGCTTCGTTCGAAGCATATGCATCTACGTGGTGGGAAGCTGACAAGAGGCTTAGATGAAGAAATGTCTACCCCGAAGTCACTACTTGGGCACAGTTGAAGTGCCAAGTATTTGAGTGCCAAGTATAGGCAAACTCAATTTCAAAAGCTCTACGAGTTAAAGCAAGGGTCCAAGTCAGTTCAAGAGTATCATGATGAGTTCTTGAGAATTCGATTGAATCTTGATCTGGAAGAAGACGAAGAGCAAGCCACTATTCGGTTCAAAAATGGCTTGGCTCGGGAGGTCTCATCTCAATTGAGGCTACACGTGTATCACACAATGGAAGATATGTTCAAAGCTGCTAACGAAGCTGAAAAGTGGATTAAGGATGATAAAGCAAACCGATATCGAGGAGTCACTACTTCTACTCCTTTGAACCGAGGAAAAGAATGGAAGAGTCCAAATCCAACAAGTACCAACACTATTCGAGGTTCGAATAAGCCCTTTGAAAGGGGTGTGACCGTTAACCAACAAAGAGAAATGGGAGGTAAAGTTCAACTTAACTCTCCTAATGCTTCAAATATTCAGTGTCATAAATGCAAAGGTTATGGTCACATGGCAAAAGAATGTCCAACTCGCAAAGTTATGCTTGTGCTCGACAATGGAGATGTTTGTGAGCAAGCGAGTGACACCGAGGAGGAATTTATCGAGGAGATTGACCGAGCTGAAGATGATGATAGTCATGAAGCTGCCGAAGCTGATCATCTGGAAATGTTTCTTGTGGTTCGGAGGAATTTGAGCTGCATGACTCTCGAAGAAGAGGACAACCAAAGAGAGAATCTTTTCCATGCCCGATGTCGAGTGAGGGGGAAGGTGTGTTCGATGATCATTGATTCAGGTAGTTGTGCGAATGTAGTGAGCCAAACCTTGGTTTCACAATTGGGACTACCTACTTTGAAACATCCCCATCCCTACAAATTACAATGGTTGAATTAGTGTGGAGAATTGAGGGTTGTCAAACAAGTGTGGATCAAGTTTAGAATTCGAGAATATCAAGATGAGATGATGTTCGATGTGGTGCCGATGCAAGCTTGTCATATGCTATTGGGTCGACCATGGCAGTATGATCGGTCGGTTGTTCACAATGGAAGATCCAACACTTACACTGCGAAGCTCGAAGGGAAGAGTTTCACACTCAAGCCCTTGTCTCCCAAACAAGTCAGTGAGGACTATAAAAGAATGAAAGAATTGAAAGAAGCGGCCAAAGCTAAGCTCCCGATGGGAACAAAAATTGTGGCCGAACACACAAACTCACCGCCCGATGTAAGAAGTATCTGTGCAATCATGCAACCGTGTGAGTATCTACGAGGCAACGACAACGATCAGATGATGATTTGCCTCGTGCACAAGGTATCTTTATAAACTCTAATGATGATTTTTCTAACAATAACCCTTTGCCTAGTGTTGTATAAAGTGTTTAGCAGGACTTCAGAGACATGTTTCCCGAAGAAATGCCAGGTGGATTACCTCTGTTGAGAGGAATCGAGCACCAAATTGACTTCGTACCGGGGTCTCCAATCCCTAACAAACCTGCATACCGGTGTAATACCGAAGACACCAAAGAACTCTAAAGGCAGGTTGATGAGTTGCTGAACAAGGGCCTCGTTCGAGAGAGCTTGAGTCCTTGCGTCGTTCCTGTTATCCTTGTCCCGAAGAAAGATGGAACATGGCGAACGTGCATTGATTGCCGAGCAGTCAATAAAATAATAGTAAAGTATCGTCATCCTATCCCTCGATTAGATGACATGCTAGACGAGTTAAGTGGTTCTTAAAGCTTTACGAAGATAGACCTCAGGTCCGGTTACCACCAAATCCGAATGAAACCCAGAGACGAGTGGAAAACCGTATTCAAGACCAAGTTCGGTCTCTATGAATGGTTGATAATGCCTTTTGGCTTATCCAATGCACCGAGCACATTCATGTGACTGATGAACCATGTGCTCAAACCTTTCATAAATAAGTTTGTTGTCGTTTACTTCGATGACATACTTGTTTATAGCAAATCTGTGGATGAACATGTCGAACACCTAAGGTTAGTGCTTGATAAGCTTAGAGAAGAGAAGTTATATGCTAACTTCAAGAAATGTGCCTTTTGTGTCGAACGTGTAGTCTTTCTAGGATTCATTGTCAGTGCTAATGTTGTTGAAGTCGACGAGTCAAAAGTCGAAGCCATCAAAGATTGGCCAACTCCAACCTCGGTATCACAAGTTCGTAGCTTCCATGGCTTAGCTAGCTTTTACCGAAGGTTTGTTCGTGACTTTAGCACCGTGGCAGCTCCTTTAACCGAGCTGGTTAAGAAAGACCATCCATTTGTGTGGGGAGAGTCCCAAAAGAGGGCTTTCCAAGAGTTGAAACGGAGGCTTTGCTCTGCCCCGTTGTTGCAACTCCCTGACTTCGACAAAGCATTCGAAGTCAAGTGTGATGCGTCCGGAGTTGGGATCGGAGGAGTGCTGATGCAAGAATCAAAGCCGATCGCTTACTTTAGCGAAAGGCTTAAGGGTGCAACCTTGAATTACTCTACGTATGACAAGGATTTGTATGCCCTCGTTCGAGCACTCGTCCATTGGCAACATTATTTGTGGCCTCGAGAGTTTGTGATTAAAAGTGATCATGAATCCTTGAAAAATCTCCAAGGTCAGGAGAAACTAAACCAAAGGCATGCCAAATGGGTTGAATTCATTGAGATTTTTCCCTATGTAATTCATTACAAAAAGGGAAAAGACAATGTTGTGACCGATGCGCTATCAAGAATTTTTTTTAGCGACCACTTTTGCCTCTAGGCTCATGGGGTTCGAAAGCATCAAGTCAATGTACGAAGATGATCCCAAGCTGAAATGCGTTCGTGATGCAATCTTGAGTGGTCGAAGAGTTGAGACATATCAGTGGCACGATGGCTACCTCTTCAAGAATGGGAGGGTATTTGTGCCAGTGTCATCGTGGAGAGAGCTCTTAGTTCGAGAAGCTCACTCTGGAGGGTTGATGGGACACTTCGGTGTCGACAAAACTCTTGGTATCTTAACCGAGCAGTTCCATTGGCCAAAAATACGACGAGATGTGGAAAAGCTTTGCAACGCTTGCCTCGTTTGCAAGAAAGCTAAATCAAAGTCCAACCCTCATGGTTTGTATACCCCGTTACCTGTGCCTGATCGACCTTGGGTTGATATATCCATGGACTTTGTGTTGGGGTTACCGAGGTCGAGGGGAGGATATGATAGCATCTTTGTCGTAGTCGACCGATCTTCGAAAATGGCTCATTTTATTCCTTGCAGGAAGTGTGATGATGCACAACATGTAGCTACATTTTTTATTTCTGATGTGTTGAAATTGCATGGTGTGCCTCGTACTATTGTGAGTGATCGAGACTCGAAGTTCTTGAGTCATTTTTGGAAATGTTTGTGGGGTGCCCTCGGCACCAAACTACTATTCTCGACGTCTCACCATCCTCAGACTGATGGACAGACCGAGGCAGTTAACCGAACCTTGGGATCTTTGCTTCGAGCAATGACCAAAAGCAAGGTCGGAAACTGGGCAGATTATTTGCCCATGATTGAGTTTGCATACAATCGAACGGTGCATCGAATGATTAATATGACCCTGTTCGAATGTGTGTATGGTTTAACCCTTTGATTCCACTTGATTTAACCCCATTGCCTCGAGATTCTGCTATTGATTTTGAAGGTACTCGGCGAGCCACTGCCTTGATCGAGTTGCATGCGAAGGTGAAGAAGAACCTCGAGGAAGGTTATGCAAAGGTCGCATCAAAGAAAAACAAGGGGCGTAAAAAGCTGGAATTAAAGAAGGGAGATTGGGTTTGGGTTCACTTCCGAAAGGAACGCTTCCCGAACCAAAGGAAAGGAAAGTTGGCTCCTCGATGGGATGGTCCATTCCAAGTCTTGACCAAGATCAACAACAATGCTTACGTTATCGACCTCCCTGGTAAGTATAACGCGTCCAACACCTTTAATGTTGGTGACTTAGTTCCTTGTGTTGTAGGTCAAACTTCGGAGGATGAAAAGGGCTCGATTTCGAGGATGAAATCTTCTCAAGAAGGGGAGGATGATGCAGCCCGAACACGTGCTGATCAAGTATTCGATCCACCGAGGCCAATGACACGAAGCCAAGCAAAACTTCTGCACGATGTTCACATTCACTTGGCTTGGCCGAAGGAAAGCAACTACTCCGACGCTGAGTATTTGAGCTCAAGAACCGAAGGCTTCATCTACAAGCTTTAGCTCGAAGAAGGGAGTGACTGAACCCCAACCGAGCACTCAACATCGGCGCCGAAGTAAAGGCAAGTAACCGAAGAAAGGGCGATCAATGTCAAGAATGAGCTGAGCAGAACGACTGAGCACCGATGTGAAGAGGCTCGAGCTCAAGTGTTCGAAGTCACGTGTTCGGTTAAAGGAGTAACCAAACACTCATTAGGCAGCCATGTGTGGCTTACTCCTATTGCTCGCCTGTGACCATTTACTGTTTTATCCTTAGCGTCGCCTATAAATATTCCATTTATATTTCATTTGGAGGCATTAAGTTGTTGTGAGTCTCCGATGGAGCCGAACCCCGACGTGGGATTTAAAAGAACTTGTGTCAATTGATGTGAGTCGTTTGAACATTTTCTTCTTGGTCATTCAATTTGCAAGAAGCATTGTCTTTCTTGAGGATTATTGCTTAGTATAGGTGATTCTTGGCCTTCATGCGATCGAGCTTTGAGACAAGTTCCTCACCGTTCTTTTGAATCGAAGCAAGATTTGTCTTGCTTCTATCTTTATGTCTTGTTGGTTCTTCCGCGCTTTCGTGTAGAGCTTACCTTCGGGTTTTGCATTGCACCACCCAGGTAAGGCCAAGGACACACTTCCTTGCTCGAGTTGAGCTACTCGAGCACTCACTCCTCTTAATTCGGCACTGATGCCTTGTAGCGCAGCCATGAGATCGGCTAACGACACTGCGGGCTTCTCAATGCCTTTGCCTTTCCCTCCATTCCCAGCCATGGTACCTACACGAATCAAAGACCAAATAAAATGTTAAGGTTAAAAATCACCTCACACACTCCCTCGCCTTTGGTGGGTGGCACTTGAGTCCACTCAATTAATGGGTTTGGTTTTGGTCACTCAAGAACTTGTAGCCAATGGCTTCCTCGGTTGATCAACTTCTCTCAGTTCCTTCGAATTTGACAAGTTACACTATCTCCTTCGGGATGAGTGAATTGATATGACTCGATGGAACGAACGCTATTTACTCTGCACTTTGGGAAGTCAAAGAAATTTTCTACGAATTTGGACTTCGTTCACCCCACGCACGAGTTCCTAAAAGCTCAAATTCGATAAGACGACCTCGACTAGAAGCGATTACTCTAGAGATCCACTATCGTGAATTTTTCGAATACAAGAAAAGTGAAATCCTAGGAGAATCTACCCTTCGATTCCTCTTCGGAATCATTTTCGAACACACCAACTCTTGTTTGTACAAGAGTGGTCCCTCCTTGGTACGGATAGGGTTTTACCTTATCCAATTTTCCTTTTCTAGCCGACAAATTTTTTGTTGACACCTAATTTTGTCCCGGAAATTTTAATTAATGTTAATTATCTGAATAAAAGTTAATTTCAAATTTCTTTTAAAAAAAAGTGAATTAATGAAATTTAGAAGAATATGCTAAGTTTCGCAAAGCATAACCCAATCTCGGCCTACCCTGTGCAAACCTCTCAATTTCCTAAATAAATCCTAAGAAAGGACTAATTTTGTTCTGGCATCTTAAAATTAGACCATCTGCGTAAAACAATACATATACAACATATAAGCCATTTCTCTTTTTCAGTATTCCTTCCAGCCCATCAGCTTGACCCGTTAATCCAATTCCTTACCCGTCTCCCTAGCCTTCAACCCAATTCCCATTCGATTTTTCCCTCCCAAAACCCACATCAGTCCAAAGAATTCGTACCCAGCTGGTCCCCCACGTTTTCCATCTCCTTTTTCGTACAAAAGCTGCGCATTTTCATCTTGTCCGTTTGTTTAAACTCGAGATCGATCCAAGCCGTGGATGCTTATTTCCCAACGGGCATTTTGTTTGGATAAGGATTAAAATTGTACCACCTTTACGAGGTGAGACGATTTTAACCCTTATCTAACAAGAAATTGCAAATGGGGGCTGACTTTCAAGAGTTGGAGCCAAAATCCTGAAACCCTAAAGCTCAGGTATATATATTCTTATTTTAGTTCATTTTTAGAGGGAGGGTTCTGAATTTTTCATACATAGAAACGGCAGCATCAAAAAATTTAAAAATTTTCTTCAGTTTTCTTTAAAGTTCAAGAAGTGTTGGTACTGTTTCTGCATTTTTTGTCTTGTGCTATCGCTTCGCTATTTGTATCGTCGACCTTGTTCGAGTCGTCGACCTCGCTCGAGTCGCTTCAGTTCGAGTGCGCATTCTTCAGACCATCGCCCTAGCTCGCTGCGTCGCAACAGGTAATGAACCTATTCCCTTGACGTCTCAGCTTCACTCTTATGTTATTCATAAACTATAAAATCTGCTATGTAATGGATTAGTTTGAGTTTGATTATTAGAGTTGATAAATGTTTGAGGTTGATTAATCTAGTTATAATGTCTATCTTTTGTTCGATTCCAGTTTCTTTATAATGTATTTGTAACGGTTAAAGTTGGTATTTTAGTTGATATGGTAGTTTAAATGAATGATTTAAGGTATATTTTTTAGTGGTAAATCTTTGCGAATAATGTATAAGAAGTCAGTTTAAATTATGGTCTGGATCTTTGTTTGGATGGTTCTGTGTTGCTGCAAGAAGTTTGCAGGAGCTGTTTAGAGGTGCTTTGGAGGTTTGTGTTCTTGGCTGTTAGGAGGTTGAGGGAGCTTTTCTAGTTAGTTCTGGATGTGGGTATGTGTGAGAAGAGGGAGTAGCAGCTTGGTAGTTAGTTTTAGAATTATTCAGGAGTATGTTTTGTGGTTTCTGGTCTGTGAAATTCAGGGAGCATAGCAGTATGTTTGAAGTATTGTTTCTGGTTGGTTTAAAAGGGAGCCGGGCTGTGATCTTAACTGATTTTGGGGTCAGTTCAGGGCAGTGAGGTTCTTGGTTTAGTCTCAGGTATAGCAGGCTTTAGGTCTGTAGTATAGTTGTGATGATATAGATGGTCTGTTTCTGTTCCTGTGAGTTGTATAGGGGCTGTTTGCATTGGTTTAGATAGCCTGGTGGTCAGGCAGGAGGAGGGTGCTGATGCCCTGTTTTGTCTATGAGGGAGCTGGGTGAGCATGCTCTGTGTAAGTGAATCATGCTGTTGCTTGTGTGGATGCAGTAGAGGGTTGTTGCAGTTAGTGTAGGTCCTGGTATAGTTTTGTAATGGGTTTAAAGGTTGTTTTCTAGTAGTTGGTGGTTTATAGGTGTTCAAAGAGTGAGTGAGAGGTCTGGTTTATGTGGGTTGATGGAAGGTTTTGGCTTATGATGATGCTGGTCAGGGGTATGTAAGAAGAGTTTGCATCTTGGTCTTCAGGTGTTGGTTGTTGTAGGGGAAGAGATTGATATGTGATGGTGTTGCATTTTAGGTGTCATGCCTAGGAGCATGAATTTGTTTCAGGTTTTCAAAGGGGTTCAAAGTAGTTTATGCTGTGAGTTTGTATGTGCAAGCTGTTCAAGGAAGAGTAGAAGGAATTTGCATGTGTCTGGTCTGATTAGAAAGAGAGGTAGCAGTTCATAAAGAGGCTGTTCTTGTAGAAGTCAGAGGTGTCTATGAAGTTTCGAGTAGAGGGGGAAAGGTTTTGGTCCTGTGTTTGTTCCCGTTAAGTGCTGCAGGTCCTGTCTCTGAATTGGTGCAGCAGCTTAGTGGTATTGTAAGGTCAAGCAGAGTTAATTTCAGCTTTCTTTTCAAGTCTTCTCCTTGTTTCTTTCTTCAGTTCAGGATATTGCCTTCTGTATTCCTTAATTTGTCGATTCTGTCCCCTCAAGTCTTAGTCGTTCTTTAAAGAGTTAGGTCTCAGTTTCTTTGATTATAGAATTGGGGCATGTGTCTTTTCCGAATTCTAATCTCTGATTATGCAAAAGATTCAGTCCTAGGAGTGCATCTCCTTCTTTGTTGGTATTTTCTTCAAGTTACTAAATCTGCATCATCCTTGGTATCCTGCTATGCTCCTTAGATTCTCATATCTTTAGTCCAAGACCTGTGTTCCCTCTGTTAATAAGGTGTTTCTGACTCACTAATTTTAGTTCTCTCTTGTTAATACCTTCTGTATGGTAAATTTTGAAAGCTATGAGTAATTGCTAGTATGGACAATGACAAGATACAAATAAGAGTTATAGTTCATCTTAGCTGCTATGTTGGAATTTCCTCTTGGATCTGCCATCTCAAATGAGTAAGGAACATTAAACAGAAAAAGCAAAGAATTTGGAAAGCATTCCTTATTGCCTAATCATATATCTCCTATTGTCGATTAATTCATGTGAATGTTATCATAATTATATTAGGACCTTTTGTTTATTCGCTTAGGCGTGAGTTGAGGTTGAATGTACTCTTTGCTGAAATTCACTTGTTTGCTTAATATATGCTAATCTTTATTTGCTCTTTTTTTTTTCTCTGATATGAACGCTCATCGGGATCGAGTTGATTCAAACTCACCAATTGGTTTGCTTTACATTGCATTGGAGTCATTTGGGTTCGAGTTCGCACTCAAGCTTCCAAGAAATGAAGACCTATAGGATTTTGAAAATGCTTTGTTGAGCCGCCTATTCTAACTTAGGCTCATGGGCATAATGTAAAAAATAAAAGTAGTCATTCACTCCGCAATTTACGGGTTCTTCTTCTAAATCCTTCTCTCTCCCCTCTATCCCTTAGAAATTGCATGTCTATAGGAATTCCCGTAGATAATTATTGTAGAATAATTTATTTGATTGATTATGAATGAATGTTTAGTTATTTATTGAGTTATTTTGTGAATAGTTTATTTCTTTAGAATCTCCATCTTATTTACGAATTATGAATCTTTTAGTTAAATAATGCGTGCAAGCCAATTCGTAATAATCTTAAGATTGCTTTTTTAAAATACAACTTTAATGCAAGTCTTCAAGTCAATTAGTTTTCTTATTAAAGTTATTTATTTTCCTACCTTTTCATGTATACTTGATTTTAAATTCAATTAGTAACGCTTTTAATTGAAAGTTAAATATTTTTGTAAATCGTATTTATTTAGCTATTATGTGAAAACCGAAGGATTAACCACATTTTGTGGATTTTCGAAAGTGCTTTTCAAATGAAAACCTTCTTTCGGAAATAGTTGAACCTCTTACTTAGAATCTCTGAAAAGACCATTTTCCTTAAAACGGAGTGCTTGCACGCACTATTTAATTAATTGGTTCCTAATTCTCCTAAATTAGGTGGCGACTCCAAAAGAAAGCCCTTTGGAGTCCCATATTGTTGAACATTATACTCGAAACCTATCTTTTCTTAAAGAAAGGGTAATTTTTGGGGTTCAACATTTTTCACCTGGGATTTTGAATGTAACAGTTTTACCCCTTCTTCTTCAATGGAACAGTGAAACTTTACTCCGGCGTACGGACAATTTCAAACTCGTTCACTGGCCATGGATTTAACACTGATTCTGGGTCGCTTTCCAACTCCGGTAACAATAACGACGGAGGAAACGAATTTCAAGAGTTTTGAGCTAAGACACAGCTTACTTCATCTGTACACTGTTATAATGTAATAATTTTCCGGCGTACGGACGGTGGTTCGATCAATAGAACTTTGATTTTTAGTTCAAGACCACGACCCAAATCAAAAGACAACCACCAGTGTTCGATAACAACCACTAAAACACAACTGGGGTTTTTTAATCAGCCACCACTACGTCAACAGTCCAAAACACGTCGAGAAACCCTAGTCGACGATGGTGTACGACAGGCACTCAAAACACTTCTCGGACAGTGGTGAATACGAATCAATGATTGTTTGATTCAAACAACCAACAATCAACAAAATTTATGAATTTTTCTTTTCTACTTTTTTTTGTAAAAACAACACCACAGCAACAACAATCAACAACAAGGAAGAAAGCTGAAACTGGAGACGCAAAACATGAGATAAACGAACAGGATTTGAGGTTATAGAAACAAGCTCAAACCTTGCTCTGATACCAAGATGGTTCAAGAAAAATCGAAGGTTGAGCTAACACGAAGGAAACGCGGAAAATGACAAGAAAATAAAGATAGAAGCAAGACAAATCTTGCTTCGATTCGAAAGAACGACGAGGAACTAGTCTCGTGCTCGATTGAATCGGAGTTCAACATGCACCTATGCTATGAAAAAATCCTCAAGAAGTCTATGCTTCTTGCAAACTGAATGACCAAAGAAGAAGATTGTTCAAACGATTCAAAACCGAATGACACGAGTTCTTAAAATTCCACGTCGGAGTTCGGCTCCATCGAAGACTCACAATAGCTACAGCTATGTTTGATCATTCAACAACAACTAACTCCAAAATGAAATATAAAGGAGTATTTATAGACTACGCTAAGGATAAAACAGTAAATGGTCAAAGGTGACCACTAACAGCAAGCCACGCAGGGCTGAACTTGTGTGTGTTCGGAAGCCTTGACTTTGGTGCTCGGTTGCTTGCTCGAACACATTTGTCATCAGGCGCTCACTTGACTTCGAACACAATTTGTTGTGTTCGGCTCTGTGCTACTCAGCGCCAAGAGTTGGTGTTCGGTCACTTTGTCCTCGAGCTCAAATTTGAAGATGTAGTCTTCGGCTCTAGTACTTTGCCACTCTTCCTCCGAACACATGCTTCCTCCCGACCAAGCCAACTGAGTATGCATGCCATGTAGCAATTTGGCTTGGCTTCGTGTCATTGGCCTCGGTTGATCAGTCATTGACTTCGCTGGATTATCGAGCACTTGATCAGTACTTCGGGCTGCATCACATCGGGTGTTCAATGTCCTTTATGTCAACGTTGAAACTTCTTTCTTTTGCCAACTAAGGAGTTTGTTGTGTCATTCCTACTTGTCGAAGGATTCTTAGGGGAACATAGTGATGGGTTCCTCAGAATCCAATCAATGTCACAAAGGTGGTGTCTTGACTTGGGGTGCCCACGGTACGGTACGGTTTTGAACACTTCGGTTCGTATGGTTTTCGGTTTTTAAGAATAGCATACCATTACCATACCAAACTAGTTTGGTATGGTTCGGTATTTTTATAATCGATTTCGGTAATTTGCGGTACGGAAGTCGGTAACCGTATATTTTTCTAATGAAGTTTCAACTATAAGTAGATGGATGATAAACAATCTATAGAGCCAGTGAACTCCAATTTGTTAGACAAACGTTGCATGCCAAATCACTCATACAATAACTATGCTGGTTCATCAAACAATAGATTGATAATTGATTTATAAAAGAACTTCCATGAAGGATATGCTTGTTACAAGTATACACGGTTGATAACTTGATGCACAAAAATACAAAATACATGTACCAATGTTCCAAATTAAAGTACAATAACACTAGTTAAAATCTTAACTTAAACAATATTTTACTACACAAGCTTGCACAAAAATTTCATTCATTGAAATTCAAATCCACCTGCACACTGCAGATCCATTAAAACACAAGACTTCCTCAATAGCTTGTTGCACTTGCCAACTACCAGCTCCAAAGTTTAGTACTCCTAAGACCTGAAAATAAAATGAATCCTCAATGCTTCCTTCTGAAAGAAAACATACATAACAATGCTTCTGTGCATTTTACACAAGAAAGAAATAAAAGAAAACAAGAGGTATACTTACCATATATAATGCTAACTTATTATTATATATCAATGATGCGAGAATAACTTCCACTATTCATCAAATCTGTGGAGAATTAAAATTAATTGTCATGAAACATAAACAAATAAACTATTTTTAATATTAATATAGAGCTCATACTAATAATATATTCTTACCAAGTTCAAATTGCTCCAAATATTCAAGATCTTCTTCAACTCCAACTGGGAGCGATTCACTTCGGATCCAATCTTGAGAGCACATAAGAGCTTGCACCAATTTAGTAGTTAAAGAACTCCTAAATGAATCAAGAATCCGCCCTCCTGTGCTAAATGCACTCTCTGAAGCTACACTAAAAACAGGAATTGCCAAAACATCACGAGCCATTTCAGCGAGAATAGGAAATCTGGGTGAGTTCATTTTCCACCAACTCAAGACATTAAAATCATCACTTCCATCCTCACTTGCTTCACCTAGATACTTGTCTAACTCTGTTTTAGCATTTGAACTTCCACTCTCAGCTTTATGCCTCTTGAATTGTTGGGAAAATGTAGCAGTTGATTTTTTAGATTGAGCTTTAAGACTATTTACACTTGGTGACTCCACTGTGCTATTAGATGAAGTAGATGAACATGGTGAACTAGGAGACTCTCTTAAAAGTAGCTTTGCATACTCAGTAAACAAAGAAGCCATGTACTTTTTCACTTCACCTATTATTTTTTCTCCCTTTTCCTCCCCAAACATGCTCACAAGTGCATAAGTAACATACTCTTCCTTGTAGCGCGGATCCATAATACATGCTATAAAAATCATTTTGTTCATCTTTTCTGGAGAACCCCAATACTTTTTAAATTTCTCGTTCATTCTACTTGCCATAGAACTCAAGTCAGAATCATCACTTTCTATAAGACTTTTCAAAACATAATGAAGCTCACATATTTCAACAAAGTGAACATTTGATGTAACATAGAGTGAACCAGAGACTTTCAAGGTTAGTTCATAGAAAGTTTCAAGAAATTTTGTCATGTGTCTCACATTTTCCCAATCTGTAGTTAGAAGTGAACCTGCAGCTTTTCCATCTTCACACAAATGAGTAAGAAGATAATGCAACATTCCATGATCAAGAGCACCATAACTAAAAAATGCATCCTCGAATTCTTGTGCAACATTTAACATCAAGTAGGTGGAGTTCCACCTCGTGGGAACATCCAAGCATAATGACTTCTTACATTCTTTTTTTTAATTTCACAACATTCTTTAAACCTTTTCAACCTTGCGGGAGACTGCCTAATATATCTTACTACTTGTCTAACACGCTTTATAGAATCAGCCACTTCTTTTAAACCATCTTGAACAACAAGATTAAGGATGTGCGCCATACATCTCATGTGAAGGTGGTTACCATCCATCATATTAGATCCCCATTTACTAAATTGCTTAGATAATTCTTTCACTGTGACATCATTTGAACTTGCATTATCAACTGTAACAGTGAAAACCTTATCTAAACCCCAATCAAGCAAGCATTTAGTAATAATACTCGCCATATCTTCACCTTTATGACTAGAAATTGGACAAAAATTTATTATTCTTTTATGCATAGTCCAATCTTTGTCAATGAAATGGACTGTAAGACACATATAATTTATTTTTTGCAATGAAGTCCATGTGTCTGTAGTAAGGCAAACTCTTTGCTTTGTTTCCATCAAAAATCTCTTCAGTTTAGTTTTTCTTCCCCATAGAGGTCGAAACAATCTCTAGTGACTGTATTTCGGGAGGGAATACGAAATTGAGGTTGTGCGACCTGCATAAAGTTTTTAAAACCTTTCTTTTCAACAAAACGAAAAGGTAGCCCATCCACAATTATCATCCTAGCTAAAGCAGCCCTACATAGTTCTTGATCAAATTTCCAATTAACCAGTGTTCCCTCACCCTTTTGACCACCTTGAATTTGTTGAAAGGCTAGCTTCTTTTGTTTAGTTTCAACATTATGGGGAAATTTCAAACACCTATGCATGTGACCTGTCAATCCTGAGGTACCATTTTTTATTTTAAAATCAGGAACTGAAAAATCACAGTACTTACAATATACTGTCATCTTCTCGCCAGGTTCTTCAGGTTCACTCTTTTTAAAGTGATCCCACACTTTAGATCGCTCCTTAATGGGTTTCCTTTTCTTTGAATCAGTTCCGCTAACAGCTGTAGTTTCATTTGAACCTTCACTACCAACTATATTAGCTTCATTCTCTGTCATCTACGAAAACAAGGAGAGATTTAGAGAGAAGAGAGCTGGAGAAGATTTAGAGCGAGAGAGAAATAGTTTTTACCTGAAGCAACAATATCGGAACAGCCAAAGATTAGCAATACTTGGGTAATCGATATCTTCAAAGTTTATCTTTTGTTGGAAAGAGTGGAGAAGAGAATAAACAGAGAGAGTATTTGTGACTTTGTGTCTCATTGACAAACAGAGAGAAGAGAACAAACAGAGATAGTGTTTATATCTTTAGTTCTTTACCTTTGGAGAAAAATAAGTTGGCTAATGAAAAGACATGTGGTGACAAAAAGTTAGTAGGGCAATGGGCTATCTAGCTTGCCTATGATAAAGAAGTGTACTGGAGTCCTTAGAAAACTATTGTATGTCAAGGCATTAAATTGATTTGATTGTATTGGACTATTGTTACCATTTTATTTATTTGGTATATAAAATATTTATTAGTTATGTTTTAATTATTTCGGTATTCGGTATTTCCGTAGTTTTTTTTGTAGATACCAAATACCATACCAAATACCAAATTTTTTCGAAATTCATACCAAATACCGCACCAAATACAAAAAATACCGTTACCAAAATAAAAAATATTTTGTTTCGGTACGGTAATTCGGTATTTACCATAGTATGGGCAGCCCTAGTCTTGACCTTGTACGGAAACGGTAAAGCCAACACAAATTTCTATTATCCATTGTACTTCTTGCAACTCTTCAAACTTGGCGTACCATCCTCGCATGTTTGCAGGGTTTTCCCATACTGTCTTGCCAGCTATGTGAGTGCTATGTGAGAGGATGTCACCAACCCTTGATGCCCTTGGTGCTATCGGACTGATTGTGACCTTGTGTAAGTGTTCTATCAACCATATTTGTAGCAAAAGATTGCACCCTTCGAAGAAATCTCCTCCTTATTACACTTGGTTAGAGCCCTGTAGACTTCTCCCACGATCATTGGTACCAAACTCACTTGGCGCTTGTGAGCACCTTTGTGCAATCCTTCAACTACCCTTCCCAACCTTATGTCGATTTTTGCTTCTTTTTTAGGAAAGACCACACTTCCCAGAAAAGCAATGATGAAAGCAGTAGACTCAGTCCATTCCCAATCTTGAACTTCCCATGCCCCGGTCCAATCGTGTCTAAGAGTTGGGTCTCCAAATCTAGAATACAGGAACTCCAAGGTGACATTTCCATCACGCACTCCCTCGACATATGGATCATAAGGAGCTTGCAACAGCTCAACGAACTCCTTAGGCTCCACATCTTGGGGGTAAATCATGGTCTTGGGCCCAGGCTCTAACCTTGCCAGAACTCCAATCTCCTCTAACATCGGTGCCAACTCCAAACCATTGAAATGAAACACCGCCCTTTTGAACATGAAACCTGCTAATTTCTGCCAAATCCTCCCACCAAAGCCTGATCAAGTGAGGAGCTTGGAAGACGGTCTCAAAGTGAAGTGTACCTCTTGCAGCTATAGTCTGAAAACAAGACAGAAAAAGAAAAGATGAAAATAATCCTATAGTCTTGATCAAACCCTAGCAAACGATCAATATTTTGCACAAACATCTCTTTGAATCTATGCGAGGATGCAGTATCATCTTTCTTCAGGTTGAGAACCCTTTTTGATGTTTGGACAAGGTTTGCTAGTGGACTATGACGTGCCAAGGATGTACAGCCTTCCTAATCTTGAATGACTTTTAAAATTAAACATGCAAGTGGTAGCCATTTATTCTCAATTGACCACTAAAACCATTGTGCTTTTATAAGCCAAGTTTGATTACAATATAAAAAGAAAATCTATTCTAAAAATTTGGATCCTAGGGCATCTTTGATTCGGGATCGGACTTCTTCGACTTCTTTTGTATCTTCCCAATGTATAACTGAGCAACGATCAAGTAAGCCATAGCAAGTAACCCTCCACCTCCATCTCTTTGATTGTAACTTTCATTATATTTTTCTTCGAACCCCTTCTTTAGACCTTCTAGCTCTCGATCTAAGCCTTCTACCTCATGTATGTGCCTTTTTCGCTCTTCCTTTCTCAGCTTCTTGGACATCTTCAGTTTTTCATCAGCCATTTAATCTTATATTGATTTTCAGTCTTTTTATCTTTGATTGCCCCAGATACGTCGAATTTAGGAAAGGGAGCGTTTTTCATGTCATTACGCAACCATTCCAAATAACCAACTCCACAGCCTGCATGGTATTTGTCTGGTTCAATTGAGTTCTATTCAGCAAACCTCTTTTCATTCCACATCTTGTGAATTTCTGGTACAAATGGAACTTTGTCTTCTTCGTAATCTACTTTGAATCGGAGTGTGTCTCCTACCAATGGGATATCTTGTCTTCTGCCTGCTTGCCTTAAAGCTCTAATAGGTATATAAGGCTGGAGACCACGTATACCCATAAGAACTACAAATAATTTCATCTTTGACCGGAGCAAAACCCGTGGAGAAGCAAACCAAGGGTACATCCACTGTATGTCTTCATCTTTCAAATTTTTCAACAACATATAGCACTCGTGAGTAGTGTTGGGTGCTTTGAACCTCTTAACGCCATAGTGTTGTGCTAATATGTAGTTCGAACGGCACTTGTCATAGAACTCTTAGCCTGCATTTGGTTTCTTTTGAAGGTGTTCAGTCAGCCACACTTGTAATAACAAGTTACAACCTTCAAAGTATCGAGCCCCATTCTTGCACCTTCCCAAGGCTCTAAGGATGTCAGCCAATATTGTGGGAACCATAGTGCATGTCTTCTTCTTGATACCATGAAATAAGGCATGTGAGAAATGAACTATCTTTGTGTTGATCTCATAGTGCATTCCTTAAGGGAACACGACAAAGCCAAAGAACACCACCGCAAATGCAAAAATCCTCCTCCACTTCCAACCATAGTATGAACCAAACTCCACTTTGTGATTTTCATAACTCTTTTCGTGAGAAAACTTATCATACAAGTACATGCAACTGAACTTTGACCTTTGTAAAAATTCGGACACATCATTTATCCTAAAACCGAATGCTTCACAAAACTCCTCTTCGTTAGGTTGACATGGTATGATAATTCTAGTGTCTTACCATCTATGTTCCTTTTGCCTCAAACCCGGATCTTCAATGAAACCTCATATTTTCTCCAAAATGGTGTCATTTCGAACTCTCCCAACCTAAAGACATTTCTATTGGAATCCCAAAAGCAAGTGGCGGCCTCAATGATAAATCTATTGGGTTCAACATCCATTAATGAAGGAAAATGACCCAATGTTTTACTCAATTCAAATTGACCAGCTTGTCCCAAATTTCTATACCAAGCCATTATTTCCCTTGGAATGTCAACAATCATGCCGAAATGATGGTAATCTTTGTGACTCATGGTAGCCTACAAAAAAAAGAAAACCGTTAGACCGACCCCCTTTCCCATTTTGAAAATAAATGGCGTGCACTTGGCATTTTTAATTTTAGAAATATGCACACATAGTCATATCAAAACGCCCCTTGGAGTTAGTAACTCGTTTGGGTTTGGTTTAGATATGGTGAACTAAAGACTTAGGCATGGCCGGAGTCACAATTTCCTAAAAAAATTATATGATGCATGATCTTAGTAATGTCACCACTAATATTTGGGGTACTACTAGACCGGTTCTTTCAAGCAGACAACCTGAAAGTTGAAAGCTTACAAACTTCCAAAAGCTTTGCTACTTGGCTAATTTTGTAAGACCTTCTCTTAGGTGTTTATTTTGAGTGAGAAAAGGGGGGTCGTGAGTTCTACTCAACCGTCCCTTCCTATGGGCTCTAAGATTTAATAGGGTGCCAGGAGTGGCGAGCGTAATGAACGATAATGTCAAATAGTTTACAATATTTAAAAATACAATACATTGATAAATTGCGGAAATAAACAAAAGAAAAAAAAAGAAAACAAGTTAGTACACAATAATAATAAATAATACAAAATAAAATAGACAATGATAAAGACAATAAAATCCCAAAAATTAAAGCTTGTTATGGTTAGGACTTTGAGTATCCCCAGCAGAGTCGAGATTCTGTCATATCCACATTTTAACTTAACTCGGAGCAAGTCAAGGCTCGGGTTTGACTGGGTAACTCGTTTGAGTTTGAAATTTGGAGTCGCCACCTAATATAAGTTTCTAAGGTGTTTAAGGTTACCTAAATGTCTAAGGTCGAGTCTTGTGTTCAATATATTCGTTTCTAGATATTTGAGGGTAAGAAGTCCAAGTTACTCGTGAGAAGTGGCGTTCCAGAACCGCCCAAGTCTTTTTTGGCAGAAAAGGTCCTCACCTTTTCTTTTCCATTTTCTTTTTTTTCTAAGTATGATTAACACTAATCATGGACCAAATTAACACTTTTAAAACTTGAGGGTATTTCTTAAAACATATATAATAATTATTTCAAACCTTAGGAACAACATCCAGCAGTTCACGCAGTTCATCACACCTTCCCCTCGTGGGTTCTTTTCAACTTCAACACTTCATCTCCTCTTTCACTCCAAATCTAATCCAAATTCTCTCAAGTTCTCTTTGTTTTCAAGGAATCCGACCAGCAGTACAACAAAGTATTTTATATAAAAGGTAAACATCATCATTTCAACTGTGGTGTAAATGTCGAACCTAGGTTTTTGTTTTTAATTTTTCGTCGACAGTGATTAACGATGAATTTAGGTGTTTCTTTTTGTACAAAAGGTGTAATATTGTGTTGAAATTGAATGGCATTATGTCTTTTAATGGGTAAAGTAGTTCCAAACTATAAAGGGGATTTTCGATGTTCAACTGAAATTTTTAGGATGTTTACATTTTTTGGTTAAATTGTGACGATTTGAGGGTTTTCTGGGAACCAACGCTGCTTTATTTAGTTGAAAATTGAAGTTATTGCTGTTATGTATCTTGATGTTCCGAACACCATAGTAGCTGAGGTTCTAAACATCTAATAGGATGTTCATGTTTTTCTGTAACTAAATTTTGTATCCCCTTGTTTTGCTTTGCAGAAAAATGGTAAATTTAAGACCGAGAAATAAAGATGAAGATGAGCAGAAGAAGCAGCCTACAAAGACTCCCAAGAAGGCAATTTCTAAAAAAAAAAAGGGCCCTTCGCCGATGAAGAAACTTGAGAAGCCTACTACTTCAGATTCAGAACGTACTCCTACAGATTTAGAACCTACTCCTAAACGCCCAAGAACTACTAGAACCACTAAAAGAAAATTAGTTGTGGAGAGTGACGATAGCCAAGGAGAAGTAGCAGGTCCACGGAACAAAGGTGATAAACAAGAGGAAAGCCAAAGTCCAGCACCAAGTTACGATCTAAGTAAAGGTGGCGAGGAATTGGAGAGGGCTGCAGATGAGGGTGAAAAAAGGGTGGATTTAGATGACGCCGGTATTGATGAACTGTTAAAAAGTGATTTTTTTAGGACTGGAGTGGAAGATGGTGAAAAGGAAGAGGATGATGGTGGTAAAAAAAATGAAGAGGCTGATGATTTAAGTAGAGAAAAAGGAGAAGAAGTAGAGGGGGAAGTAGATAAAACAGGGGAGAGTCCAAGAAGCAGTAAAAGAAGAAGAGAGGCGGAGGATGTAATTTTAAAAAGCAACTTTCTGAAGGATCGTGTAAAAAGAGTTAAAATAGATGGGGAAGTTGTAAATAATGCAGGTGGAAATGTTGAAGAGGAAGCAGGTGAAGAGAAGGAAACTGCTGAAGGAACATCTGGATTGAAACTGGAGGAAGACCAGGTGAGAGTTGAATTGAAACGTGGATTGTTCGGAACGCCAATGTTGATGTTCTACACGACATTTGTACGTTCCCAACATCAGCATTAAGGCTGGTAGCTCTCGTTCGGAACACGTGACATGTTGTTCCAAACTGTTGCTACTGTCGTTCAGAACCTCAGAATAAGCATGTTTCGAACATTTATTAATTTACTATTGTGATTCATTTTATTAATTTTATGCTTAAATCATGTGCAGTATGAAGACGTTGGTCATGCTATTTTCAAGAGTAACGTTGAAGGTCTCTTCAAGACCTTCCTGACCAACAATGAACCTTTTAATGGGAAGATTACTGTTCGTTCTTCGTTGGCTAGGGGTATGATACAGTTCAAGGAGGTTCTGAAAAAATTGCAGGTGAGAAGGGGATTTTGCTATAGCTGTTTCGGTCCTTTCTTGCAATTACCGGAATATCCACTGTTTGGCACCAAGTTGGTGCATAACCTCCTCATGCGAAGGATTATTTGCAAGAAGCAGAAAGAGGTTTGGATATCCTTCAATGGATTGACAGCACGTTTTGGCCTATCCGAGTTTGCACTAATGACAGGGCTCTGTGGGCCATATCCAAGTAAAGAGTACATGGAAAAAAAGAATGAAAAGGGGAAGGAATTGTGGAAGTTTTTTGTTGATTATTTCAAGAAAAGAAAGAGGAAGGAGAAGGATAAAGAGATAAAGGAAAAGGATGAGAAGGAGAAGAAGGAAAAGGAGGGGAAGGAGAAGGGTAGTGGGAATCGGAAGGGGAAGAAGAAGGTGGAGTCGTCACCCTCAGCCTCACCTACACCCTCACCCTCACCTTCACCCGCAAAGAGGAAGTTCAACAAGCCAAAAAAAACAAAAACAGCCGAAGAAAAAGCAAGCTGTGAAGTCTGCTGACTTGCTTGAGTTGGTATGTTCTAGAACCTGTCCCAAGAAGTGGCATTTAAATCTGTGCATGGCTTGTGTTGAGAGCTGGTTTTGAAGTATGACAAACGAGAAGGACTCAGAGGTCCCCACTGAGGACCTAATCCTTGGAATGAAGGGCACGTGTGATCGAAAAGGATTACGTGTTGCAAATCTCTGCGGAACTAGGAGTAGTGGCGCGTGATTGAATATGCATCCTAGTCAGACTAAAAAAGGCTGTGTCCAGGCTGTGTCTTCGAAGTATGAAAAGGAGTTGGACTTCAACAAGGAAAGGTGTTACTGGGAATCCTGACTTTCCATAATTAAAAGGATTCCTTGTAGAACTCAACTAGGGTTTTAAGACCCATATATATGCAAGTAGTAAAGGCAGCCAAAAATCAGTTATTCACAAACGGAGAGTTGAGAGCACTGAAAGGCAATCTAGCATCTTTCTACATGAAAACTGGAAAAGACAACTTGAGTGCATGCAGGGCATTGAGTCTAGATACTTTGTCTAGGTTTGTCAGATAGCAAGTTGTCTTTAATTCGAGCTTTCATAGTTTTACCTATTGGCTTTTTCAGAAGCATATGTATTAGGTGAACTCTTGTGTAATTACTGAAAAGCTAGAGTTTAGCTTTGAGTAGTGATTAGGGTTTAGAGTGTAGCCTCTTAGTTACAAAGTTTGTAATCAGAAACGTTGCTCTTGTGTTAGTGGATTCTGTTCTAAAATCCCAGAGTGTGGGTCGTGGTTTTTCTCCCTTGAGCAAGGAGTTTTCCACGTAAAATCCTTGTGTTCTTGTGTGTGTGGTGTTGTATGTTATAGCGTTCCAGGTAGTAGAAGAAATAATCTGAGAACTAGGTTCTACCCTAGGAGAACAAGGGTCTTGTGACGAAAATCGGAGAAGACTATTCAACCACCCCCCCCCCCTTCTAGTGTCTTAAGGAGGTGCATAGAGTGTAACAAGTGGTATCAGAGCAGGTCTTCTTGTAAGAGGTTAACACCTTAAGAAGGATCAAAATGAGTGCACCACCTACCATCACTGAAGGTCAGTCAGTTCAGAGGCCCCCACAGTTCAACGGGCAATACTATGCTTGGTGGAAAAATAGGATGGAGAACTACATATGTGCTGAAGACTATCAACTCTGGCTGATAGTCTCTGAAGGAAATCTGATCCCCACCAAAGTAGTAGGTGAAGGAGCTACTGCTAAGCAAGACCCTAAATCGAAAGAAGAGTTTAATGAGACGGACTATAAGATGATTGAAAAGAATCACAAAGCCAAAAGACTGGTTATTTGTGGTCTTGGTCCTGAAGAGTTCAATCGTGTATCATCTTATAAGACGGCCAAGGAAATATGGGATGCTTTGCAGGTTGCGCATGAAGGAACCACAGAAGTGAAGGATTCCAAACGAAGAATGCTGAAAAGGCAATTTGAACTTTTCACCATGGGTGAGAAAGAATCGATTCAGGACATGATGATAAGGTTGACTATCATCACGAATGAAATGAGATCTCTGGATATGGAATTGCCTGAAATAGAGATGGTCGATAAAGTCCTGAATGTGCTGCCTGAAGTATGGAAACCAAAGATGACTGCCATCATTGAATCCAAACCACTGAGATCCATCAAACTTGAAGAACTAGTCGGAAGTTTGAAAACTCATGAGATGATGAAGGACTCAAAGGCTAAACCATCTGTAAAGAAGGACAAGACCCTTGCCCTTGAAGCAACTGAAGAAACTGATGATTATGTTGATCTTCAATCAGTTGAAGCGGCAATGGTGAGTGCCTTAAGACAGAAGCTAAATCTGGGAAGGTTCAAAGTATTCAAGAGAGGTGGAAAGGAGGGTTCTAGCAGGAAGAACATAGTTGACAGTCCTGACTACTCAGGGTGCTTCAAATGCTTCAAAAAGGATCATGTTGTAGTAGATTGTCCTATGTGGGAAATAGAATGGATGAAAAATAGAGCATCCAAGGAAAAGGAGAAGGAGACACCAAAGGAAGCTGATAAAGATAAAAAGAAGTCGAGACGGCCTCCAAACTTCAGAGCAGAAAGAAGAAAGAAGAAGCAGGCATTCTATGCTACATGGGGACCAACTGACAGTGAATCCGACCATGAAAAGGATTCTTGAGATGATTCGCCGCTGGCACTAATGGGTATGTCAGACAATAGTTCCGATGAAGAAGACCTTCGAGAGTTGGGAGGAGGAAGAGATCCGTCTAAACCTCCTGTGTTCAATGGAACTTACTACAGGAACTGGAAGAAACAGATGAAGACCTTCTTGCAAGCTGCAGACTATAGTCTATGGCTAATTTTGAAGAGAGGACCTCATGTCCCTGTAAAGAGAGCTGCAAATGGTGTCCTAGTGCCAAAGAAGGTGGAAAAACTGGATCCTCAAGACCTAGAATGGTTACAGGCAAACTCCAAAGCTGAATGGTACCTGAAAAGAGGACTTATCTATGATGTACTTGCTAAAATTTCTGAATGTAAGTCGGCCAAGGAAGTCTGGGAAAGGCTGAAGGAGGTGTACTCAGATGATGTTCGAAAGAAGGACTCAGCTCTTATGGCAACGGATGGAACTGAAGATGCTCACTCAGCAGAGGTATGTCTATCTGAACTAAAAGAAACTTTGCACACATACTCTTCTGAAAATCTAATTTTAATCACTGCTACCTTGATTGAGGGTTATGAAAAGGAGAAGCTTGAAAAGGATAAACTAGCTGAAGAACTAAGTAGTCTTAGAACTAAGCACAACAGTCTCCTAGAACAGAACATTGAACTTGAAGAAGTCAATGCCACTTTGAAAGGACAGACTCTAGTGTCAAATTCTAAAATCACTGAGCTAGAACTGGAATGCAATCAGTTAAAAGAAAGTGCAAATGGTAAGCAAGTAATAAGTGAAGTTCAAATCTTTTTGGAAAATGAATTGAAAAGAGCAAATGAAATTCTGTATCAGGAAATTGAGAAGAACAAGGTCTTAAGTCAAAAGGTTGAAAAATCAAAATTTGAGCTTACAAAATTAACTAAGTGGAATAAATCATCAGAGGCAATGAACTGGGTTTTTGAAAATCAAAACAGAGGAAAACAAGGATTAGGATTTAAGAAACCACTGCCTCCATATAACCCTAAAAGCAAGTACATGGGATTACCGTGCAACATGTTATGCACTTTTTGTGGTGAAACAGGTCATATCAAACAAAAGTACATACATGTCAGCAAGGCAAAGGCCAAGAACAAAAGAAGTGTTTTACCTAAATGGGCTAGATAGGACTTGATTTACCCATTTTCTAGTAAGAAGGGACCCAAGGTTGTCTGGGTTCCTAAGGCTAACCTCTAATCTGTTTTGCAGGCTGGAGTGAGGGAGAACAACCCAAGCTGGATTCTTGACAGTGGTTGTTCGAGGCACATGACAGGAGATAGAAGAAACTTTCTCTCACTCGCAGCATTTCAAGGAGGCAGTATGGCCTTCGGAGGAGGAAAAAGCGGTCAAATAGTAGGAATTGGAAAGATTGGAAGAACTCTAGATCATGCCATTGAGAATGTTTATTATGTTGATGGCCTTAGACACAATCTGTTGAGCATCTCCCAACTATGTGACAGAGGAAACAAAGTGAAGTTCTCATCTGTAGGATGCATTATGAAGAACCTACAGAGTGGAGAAATTGTAATGGAAGGAAAGAGGGTGAACAATGTATATAAAGCATCGCTGAAGTCATTACCTGAAAACAACCTAACTTGTTTAAATGTACAAGAAAGTGACTCTCAGCTGTGGCACAAAAGAATGGGCCATGCAAGTCTCTCACAACTGAATAAGCTTGTATCAAAGGAGCTGGTTCGTGGACTGCCAAGTAAGAGATTTGAAAACATTAAGATGTGTGATGCGTGCGTAAAGGGAAAGCATGTGAGATCATCCTTTAAGTCCAAGAAGGTGGTAAGTACATCAAAACCACTGGAACTGTTGCATATGGATCTGTGTGGACCTATGAGAGTCAGGAGTAGAGGAGGAAAGAGATTCGTGTTCGTGATTGTTGATGACTACTCAAGATACACATGGACCTTGTTCTTGGCAACTAAAGATGAAGCTTTTGACAGCTTCAAAGACTGGGCTGGTGTAGTTCAGAAGAGGCTAAACCTTGAACTCATCAGCATCAGATCTGATCATGGAACTAAGTTTGAAAACTCAAAATTCTCTGAGTATTGTGCAAGGAACAGCATAGATCATAACTTCTCCGCTCCAAAAACTCCCCAACAAAATGGAGTGGTTGAGAGGAAGAACAGATCTCTGGAAGATATGGCCAGGACTATGTTGTTGTCAAGTGGTCTCGCAAGAAATTTTTGGGCTGAGGCTATAAGTACTACATGCTACTTGCTGAACAGATGTTCAATCAGAGCAATTCTTGACAAGACCCCATATGAGCTACTCAGGGGTAGAAAGCCAAATATTGTTCACCTAAGACCTTTTGGGTGTAAATGCTTTGTTCACAATAATGGAAAGGAACCCTTGGGAAAGTTTGATGCTAGGAGTGACGAGGCAATATTTCTTGGTTATTCGACCCAAAGCAAGGCATATAAAGTGTTCAATAAAAGGACACAGACAGTAGAAGAAAGTATGCATGTTGTCTTTGATGAATCAGACTGGGCACTGGAGGAACGTGAGACAGATGATCAAGAAATTGGCCTTAGCAGGGAAGAAGGTGTGAATGAACTGGAAGACTCTGAAGACAAGGAGACATCAGGAGAAGATCCAAGTACATTGGAACAAGGAGTCAATCTGACAGGGGGAACTGCTGATGAAGCTGACGATCCAGCAAGTCAAGAAGAAAGTCACCAGAATGATAATGCAAGTTCTTCCAGTCATATCAAACTCAGGCCATGGAAACACCAAAGATCTCATCCTTTGGAAAATGTCTTATCAGAACTGGATACAGGAATCATGACCAGGTCAGCCTTGAAGAATTTCTGTGCTTTCTTTGCGTTCCTCTCATCTCTGGAACCAAAGAACGTAAAAGAAGCTCTAGAAGACCCAGATTGGATTCTAGCCATGCAGGAGGAATTGCATCAATTCGAAAGAAGCAAAGTGTGGCATCTAGTTCCTAAGCCGAAGGATAGATCAATAATTGGAACAAAATGGGTATTCAGGAACAAACTAGATGAGCATGGTATAGTGACGAGAAACAAAGCAAGATTAGTAGTTCAAGGCTATAGTCAGGAAGAAGGAATTTACTACGATGAAACCTTTGCACCTGCGGCAAGGATGGAGGCTATCAGAATGCTAATTGCTTTTGCTACATACATAGAGTTTACACTATATCAGATGGATGTGAAGAGTGCCTTTTTGAACGGATACCTGAATGAAGAAGTCTATGTTATACAGCCACCAGGTTTTGTGAATAATGAATTCCCTGATCATGTTTACAAACTGGACAAGGCTCTTTATGGATTGAAGCAAGCCCCTAGAGCCTGGTATGAAAGACTCTCAGGATTTCTATTGAAGAATGGGTTCTCAAGAGGAAAGATTGACAACACACTGTTTCTCAAAAAGAAAGGAAAGGACCTATTGGTGGTTCAAGTGTACGTCGATGATATTATTTTTGGAGCCACTGATGAGGGGCTATGCAAAGGCTTTGCTGATCTGATGGGAAGCGAATTTGAAATGAGCATGATGGGAGAACTAAATTTCTTCCTTGGATTGCCAATAAAGCAAATGCCTGAAGGAACTATGATTCACCAGCAAAAGTATGTCAAAGAACTACTGAAGAAGTTTGATATGGAAGGAGCGAAAGAAATGACTACTCCCATTGCACCTGGGACAAAGCTGGATATGGATGAACTCGGTCCTTCAACAGACGAGACAAAATATAGATGAATCATAGGATCACTTCTTTATCTCACAGCCAGTCGACCTGACATTGTATACAGTGTAGGACTGTGTGCTAGATTTCAGTCCAAGCCCAAGGAGTCACATTTGACAGCTGTGAAGAGGATCCTGAGATACTTGAAAGGAACTCAGGACCTTTGTCTCTGGTACCCAAGAGGAGGTACTTTTGAACTAATTGGTTTTGTTGATGCAGACTATGCAGGTCATTTGGTGGACAGGAAAAGCACTTCAGGAATGGCACACTTTCTGGGTCCTTGTTTGATCTCTTGGGCCACAAAGAAGCAAAACTCATTTGCCTTATCAACTGCTGAAGCCGAGTATGTGGCAGTTGCATTATGCTGTTCACAATTGTTGTGGATCAAACAACAACTGGAGGACTTTGGCATCAAGTCTGGTGCAGTGCCAATTTTCTGTGACAATACTAGTGCAGTGAACATTGCCAAGAACCCAGTCCAACATAAAAGAACCAAGCACATTGATATTAGACACCATTTCTTGAGAGATAATGTGGAAAAAGGTCTGATTACTATGAATTCATGCAGGACTGAAGATCAAATTGCTGACATATTTACCAAAGCATTGAACAAGGTACAGTTTGAGAGGAACAGGTTGGAATTAGGGATGACCAAAATACACGGATGATCCAGCAGGTAATCCCTCTATGATTGGTTAGTTAAGTATTCAATTGTCCATGTCTGAATTTTGTCATTAATATCCAGTCTAACATGGTACTTGAATTAGTACACTTGTTCAGTCTTTTTGAGCACCAGGTAAGAATAATGTGATCCCATGAAGAACCTACTATGTACTAAGAAGGAACCAGTCAAAGCATGAGGAATCATGTCCAGGTACATTCACACTACCCTGCATGATAAATGTCATAACTGAATTGAATTGTCAATCATACGTGTGTCAAGGGAGATCCTCCATGTTCTTATAACTGTCCTAAATTATAGGAACTCATTCCTTTTTCGGGTAGAATTCTATTTGATGTATTGGACCCCATTACTTAAAAAGGGATATATCAAATAAGTCCATAACCGTCAAAACTTTAACTCTTCCCATTTTTCAAAAAATTCAAAAAGCTGCTTTTCTTCTTTTCATCATTACTGCTTTGCCTTCCCTAGACCGTGTCAAATCACATAACCTCCTCTCTCTGTCGTATACACCCACACAATTCTCCCTCATTCACCCACCTAAAAACCATCACACTAAAATCCTCTCTCAAGATCTAAAGACTGAAAATTCCCTAGAAATCTCACAAATCGCTCATAAATTCTTCATAATGTCTGAAAGACCACCCCCATCCACTCTTGCCCAAAGAATTGCGAGGGCTCGTGCAAAATTTCTTCAAAAAGGGGACAAGAAGCTGGTAAAGAAGTTGAGGTTAAGGGCGGCTCCCACCACACCCATTGCACAAAGTTCATCACAACCACCACATGAGGTAATCTCCGTTCCTATTTCATCTACGTCCGTTGTTTCAGTAGATATGAACAGCCCTGGAACTGCAGAAACTGAAACCCTAGTTACAGGACTAGACAAAATAATAGGTGTTGAGCATGATGAACAAATAGGTAGGGGGAACCCATGTGAGGCAGAGCGTGGCAGTGTAGAAGATGAACGTAGAAAAGACTTACAGGTGCCTGTGATTGATGAGTCTGGTGGGAAATTGAATGTTGCAGAAAAGGTAATAGAAAAATTTAAAGAGGATGATAGTATTGAGAAAAATCGGGAAGAATCTGTGCCAGAAAGTCCAGCTGTTGGAGGACTTGGATCTGTTGAAGCCTCAGAGAATTTGGTGCAAGAGCCTGTTGCTTGTCCAAATTCCACTGAGGCTGATGATGCAGATTTAGATTGGACAGACTCTGAGGAAGAAGGGAAGAAGGAGACAGTTTTGGGAAAGACTGAACCAAGAGAAATTCCCAAGATAGCTGAAGAACCAAAAAGAAAAAGGAAGTTTGGTGAAGAAGATGAGAAAATAGCAGGAGAGGAAGAGGAAGAGGAAGTTGTGTTTGTGAAAGAAAATATAGTGGAGCCTGAGAAAAGAAGGAGATTAGTGAAAGGGGGAAAACCAGTGCTGAAGACAAGACTGGTTGATGAAGCTTGTGGTGAAAGTGATGACAAGGTTGTGTATGAACCTGTGGCCAGGAGGGTTGGCACCAGGTCTACTTTAAAACAACAATTGGAGAAAGTTCGGAGGTTGGAGAAAACAGTGACAAATGTAAGAGATAGATAAGCAAAGAAGAAGGAAGAAGAAGAAAGAAGAGTTGAGAAAACCCAGGAGGAAAGTGATGATGATGCTGGGAGTTATGCAGAGCCAAGTGACTCTGATATATACAGTGAAGCTGAGACCAGAAAAAGGAGAAGAGGTAGTGAGGATGAAGCTGACAGGGTGGCCTTCTTCTCTAAGCATCAGGTGTTGCCTGGCAGCATCCTGCATAATGAGAAGGAGTTTCACATGAAGCCACTGCTCAGAATGATTGGTCACCAGGGCTGGTTTGGGTTGTTTGCCAATAAGGAAAGAAAGTTGTATGCTGATGAGATCAGAGAATTCTACACAAATTACAGAGTCAATGCTAGGAGAGTGTTCACAACTGTGAGAGGAATAGAGATAGAGTTTGGGAGACCTGAGCTTGGAGTGATTCTTGACATACCTGCTGAAGGTTATTGCATGTATATAAAGCTAAAATGGCCAAAGAGGACTGATGGAGTCACTCCTCTAGATGTTGTCAAGAAGTTCTCAGGGAAACCCAAGCTGAGAAAGGAGAGGAAGGTAGACAAGAAGGAAATGGAAGCTGCACATCAGTTGTTGTTTGAATTTGTGCAAAGGTTTCTTCTACCAAGAGGAGAGAGGAACTGTGAGGCTAGTGCTCTGGACCTGACATACATGGATCTGCTGGACAGGGGGGTGAAAATTAATTTGCCTGGGCTGATAATTAGACACATCAAAAGGATTGCTGACACAGATCAGAAGCCACATTCCCTTGTGCATTCCTACATCCTCCGGCAGGTACTTGAGCATTTTGGGGTTCCTTTAGAAGCTGGGAAGAAGCCAACCATTCACCAAATGTTTGGGATTAATGTGCTGAAAAATTGTGACTTCTTCAAAGAAAGCAGAGCTTCAAAGAGACCAATGCAGGCCAAACAAGAGCAAGAAGAGGAAAGTGAGGACTATGGACCTGAAGAGGCTATTGATGCTGTGAAGGAGCTGGAGACGCATGTCCTTGAGGTAAATGAAGAAAACACAGAGCTCCACAGACAGCTGAAGTTGAAGGATCAAGAAATTGATCGTTTGAAGATAGACTGCCACAAGTATGAGGCCGAGTTGTTGATGGAAAGGGCCAAGAATACGAAGCAACTTAAGGCGCTTGTCAAACACTTCAACATTCAGCTTTGAGTCCTCCTATCCTATCCTGTCCTATCCTCCTCCTTCTACTTGTTGTCTACCCCCTCCTATTCTCTCCTGATCACATGTGGTTGGATGTTTAAGACAATTTATTTTGTTGTGTACTTAATACTGGGGTTGTGCTGATAACACAACCTGGATGATGATTTTAAATTTCTTATGCTTATGAATATTTCCTACTTCAGTAATTGGTTTTGATTGGGCCCTTATTATTGCTTGTGTTTGCTCTTATTACTGACTTGTTGCCTTGTGCTTTAGACTGGGTTTTATTGACAAGTTCGTGCAGGGATTCGAATCTTTTCGATGATGCCAAAAGGGGGAAGAAGGAAATGTTGGAGTGTTTTTTACCTAATTCATCATCTATTTTTTTCTTGAACTTGTTATCTTTTATTGTTTGTTGGTATTTATGTCTACTCTGGTTCTTGGGCAACATTTGTTTGTCATCATCAAAAAGGGGGGATTTGTTGAGAGCTGGTTTTGAAGTATGACAAACGAGAAGGACTCAGAGGTCCCCACTGAGGACCTAGTCCTTGGAATGAAGGGCACGTGTGATCGAAAAGGATTACGGGTTGCAAATCCCTGCAGAACTAGGAGTAGTGGCGCGTGATTAAATATGCATCCTAGTCAGACTAAAAAAGGCTGTGTCCAGGCTGTGTCTTCGAAGTATGAAAAGGAGTTGGACTTCAACAAGGAAAGGTGTTACTGGGAATCCTGACTTGCCATAATTAAAAGGATTCCTTGTAGAACTCAACTAGGGTTTCAAGACCCATATATATGCAAGTAGTAGAGGCAGCCAAAAATCAGTTATTCACAAACGGAGAGTTGAGAGCACTGAAAAGCAATCTAGCATCTTTCTACGTGAAAACTGGAAAAGACAACTTGAGTGCATGCAGGGCATTGAGTCTAGATACTTTGTCTAGGTTTGTCAGATAGCAAGTTGTCTTTAATTCGAGCTTTCATAGTTTTACCTATTGGCTTTTTCAGAAGCATATGTATTAGGTGAACTCTTGTGTAATTACTGAAAAGCTAGAGTTTAGCTTTGAGTAGTGATTAGGGTCTAGACTGTAGCCCCTTGGTTACAGAGTTTGTAATCAGAAACGTTGCTCTTGTGTTAGTGGATTCAGTTCTAAAATCCCAGAGTGTGGGTCGTGGTTTTTCTCCCTTGAGCAAGGAGTTTTCCACGTAAAATCCTTGTGTTCTTGTGTGTGTGGTGTTGTATGTTATAGTGTTCCAGGTAGTAGAAGAGATAATCTGAGAACTAGGTTCTACGCTAGGAGAACAAGGGTCTTGTGACGAAAATCGGAGGACACTATTCAACCCCCCCCCCCCCCCCCTCTAGTGTCTTAAGGAGGTGCATAGAGTGTAACAGCTTGGTTTGTTCATACTATTCTCTGTGCGAGGGATTCCAAATATGGAATAGAGGAATGGGTGGTGTGCTTGTCCGCTGATCTTAAGGCATTCCAGCGTTATCCTTGGGGTATGATGAGTTTTGAATTAACAATTGAATATCTGATCAAGCCAATGGAACCTCATGCAGAAGTAAGCCAGACTTACAATCTTTATGGCTTTCCATGGGCATTCATGGCCTGGGCTCATGAAGCTATTCCTGCCTTGAGACCAAAGGATTTGCCAAAAGAAAAAAAAATGCCAAGGATCATAAACAGGCTTACTGAAATTTGTGAAAGAGATACGGACAGGTTGTTTGATCAATAAGATGTTCATGTAAGTTTTCCGTTTTCCATATATGTTATGTAATGTTTGGAACAACCTCGTGTTTGCTGAGATATTTCTAACTGATGTTCGGAACATCTATTGAAGAACCCTCAACTGCTTCAGTGAACGATGTTCGGAACATCCTTTTCTGATGTTTTTGAACAACATGACTTTGTTCCAAACAACGTTAAAAGATTTTTAAAATTTAGTTGATATTTATTTAATGTTGTTGGGTATATTAACAGGTTGTTCACCCTTTCCTCATTCCTACTAATGAAGAGCTGGAAATGGATTAATTTCTAGACCTCATGCCATTTGATGACTCCGAGGACGACACAGTAGATCATTTTTGTAAAGTGTTTGAGGATGCTTGCAGCATTGGCCTTGTTGGTGGCACTACAATTTGTATCTTCAAGAACAATCCTGCAACCCCTCCAAGACAAGTGATAGAAATTAAAGCTATGGAAGCCCCAGAAACGATGATGTTTGGAAGTGATGGTGAATACAATAAAGAGGGAATTGGTGGCCTGCAAGATGTAAATATTGACATTAGAAACAAAGCTGATGGTGATGAAGTTGGTGGTGAGTGTGAAGTTGCCGGTATTACTGAAGTTGGTATAGTGAAGAGGAGCTCCAAATGCAGAGGCTGCAATGTGGTGAATGCAGCGGATGGAGGGAAGCAATGGAGCAAAAGATTTTGGCTTACGATCAAAAGATTGTTGCTTATGATGAAAAGATCGTGGCTTATGAGAAAAGGATGGTGGCTTATGAGCAACAGATCGTGCCTTATGAGACAAAGGATGGTGCTTCTGAGCAAATCAAAGGTGATTCTTCTGGTGGTGATGGATTCGACATCCCCAAATGTAGCAGTTGCAATTGCAAAGAGTGCGACGGTTGGCGTAAAGACATGGAGATTGAGATGGCGTCCGTGCAGGAGACGATTGAGCAGTTGAAGAGCAAAACAATTATAAAACCTGCAAAGGCTGTGAAATCAGTAGAAACAGAAGAGAAGAAGAAGCAGGAAGAAGTTTGTCCGAGGCTTCCAGTGGATATTTACAAGCCACTGAAGCGGAAAAAAGTGGCGGCGTTGAACGCATTTATCAAAAAGAGGAAGAAACAAAAAGATGTTTTTCTCGGATTGCCGATGAATTACCTTGATTTCAAAGATCTGATGAACAAGACTAAGTGGCTGTGGGACATTGTAAGTTTATTTTTGACTGATTTTCTGAACTTCACATCATTGTAGGGAACATTCTAACTATGTTTAGAACATTCTTAGTATGCTTGGAACAACAAAGTATTTCTAGCTTCTCATTGTTTCTAGAACATCACACGGTCGTTCCGAACATTGAATGATGTTCGGAAAGACAGACCTTTCCTTCATTCACTTATACTCCAATTTATTTGTGTCTCTTATATGGTATGCAGTATGTAGAAGCTGTGATGACAATGATGCGGGAGAGGCATTCGAATTACCCCAATCATTACGATCAAAGTGACCTCATTTTGGATATGGCATTCTTGACAAATATGAAAAAAAACGCTACTACAAACTGGAACAAGACGCGCACACTGATAAGATACCGCTTGATGAAGTGTTGAATGCTTATGAGTTTGACGAGGATTATCTGAAGTATGCACATGGAAAGCTACCCTACCCAAGGGGTAGGTGTTGGGCTGGTGCTAAGAGGATCTTCACCATCTTCAACATCAACGACAATCACTACGTGATGGTGGTGTTTGACATGGTTGAAGCGAAGTTTGGGTGTATGATTGCAATCATGGTTGCAATGATGATGAAAAGTTCTTGACAATAATTATCTCCATTCTCTACATGTTCCCGATCTATATAAGAAATTCTAAGTTATTCAAAGACTTGGAGCCGATGTGTAAGGAAGGAGACATGTGGTCGTTTGAGAGAGTGCCAAGATCTCATTGTCCACAAAATCTAACAGGGCAATCCTGTGGAGTGTTCGCGTTGATGTACATTCAGCATCTCATTACAGACACCCCCATGGTCAAAATTTGTGACAACATGGCTGATGAGTGGCGGCGACGTTTAGCCGTTTGTATTTATGACGGCAAAATGAAGCCTTGATTTGGGTAATATGTAATATTTCGATAATCTTTTAACTTTTATTTTGGTTATGTAATTATGTATGGATGACTTTTACAAAGTAATAGCTTTTGATGTGTTTAAAAGGATACCATCTTTAGTCACAATTAAAACAAACATTCTTATATATTGTTCAGTTGTTCAGCATTCAACAGAAATGAGAGTAAAATTTAGACGATTATTACATAAGCTCCAGAACGACTTTCAGTTGTTTCGGAAAAACTAGATGATGTTCCAAACATTAGAAACTTTTAACTAAGCTTACCCTGGAACAATATTACTTCGTTCAGGAATGACAATAGTTTTTGATATAACCACTGATATATAAAATTATAACTAAAATAATCATAAGCAATCGAACTTAGGGTGCATGTTGCAGAGCTTGTGGCGGTGGTTCAGGTGGTGTTCCTGGTGGTGTGGAGTACGGGACATAATCAATTCCCTTTTCAGCAAGTAGCCCTTTAAGCATTCTCTTCATCCTTCTTATGTCCCTTCTATAATCATGGAAGAATTCTTCGAATTTGAATTTCCATTCCCACACTTCATACCTCAGCTGCTCCAAACCATCGTTCGAATTTTCAGAATCTGAATGTGAACTCGCGGAAGGAACCCTAGGCCATCTTGAACTCGATACTCCTCTTATCGGTGCTCCCCTTGTTCTTGGACGACGAGGCTTTTTGAAATATGTGGAATCAATGTGTGACTGTTGGGTAATTATAAGAGTAAAATGGCAATCGACGAGTCTGTTGGGAATGGTTTTATTGAAAGTGACTATTGACGAAACTCATAACCGTTCTGCCTTTTAGATTTTAACATGCAGTTTGGAACATTTTGAGTGTCGCTCGGTATCATTGTGTTTATTTAATTATAGAAATTGAACAGGGCGTACAAACTGTTCCTTTCTGTTCAGAATGACATATGGATGTTCTACGCGTAAAGTTAATGTTCGAAACATGAATATCTCATTGCATACATGATTTATTTTTCGAACGACAGTCTAACTTTCTGAACGTTAACAGGTTGTTCTGAACATAGTTACCGGAACTAAAACATATTTTTCATTGATCATCATTTTAGAGCTTTACAAAAAGAATGCTAGTTATATTAGCATTCAAATGGAGAAACTGCACATCACTGCCAGTGCTTTACAAAAGGAATGCTACTTATACTAGCATTCTAACAAAAGATACTAGATTATAAACATTCAAAAATAAATTATATAATAAACATTAATAGGAACATCCACATCTAGCGTGAAGGAGAGGAGTAGAAGTCAAGGTAATGCATCGCCTTATCAGCTAGCAGCCCTTTGAGCATTCTTTTCATCCTTCGCATTTCCTTCGTCATCTTTCTGACGTCCTTTCTGTAGCCATGTAGGAATCCCTCAAACTGGAACTTCCAACCCCACACTTCTGCCCTTAGTTGTTCCAATATGTCAATAGCTCTTTCAGCTTGTGGTTCGTCTGCAAATGCTAATGCAACAGCTGTGTTTTGCCTCGATGTGGACACTCCTCCAGCCGTGGAGGCTCATCTCGTCGTGGAGGCTCCTCTGGGCGTAGAGGCTCCTCTGGCCGTGTTGCCACCTCTAGTTCTTGGTTGACGTGCCATTTTTTATGATGAATGGTTTGAATTGAAATGGTTTGAATTGTAAGTTGATGAATGTTGATTGAAATACTTTGAATGAAGGGGTATTTATAGAAGCAAAGAGAGGCAAACGAAACATTTGCAGCCGTTTGATGTATGTATTGGTATTTGAGCGGCTTAATTGTAGCCGTTTATGTATTTCAAATTTTGAACGTGGATCCGAACGTCAGCCTATATAAGTAGGGAGTAGAAGTCGGGTAACGTATATTTGAAAAGATGTTCCGAACATCATTGCGACCTAGCTGCTACCTACCTGCAGCCTAGTCTAGCTGATAGGTGCATCGGTATTGTAGCCGTTTTTGAATTTACCTTGGTTGATGTTCCGAACATCTATCGATCTAGTCAAAACGCGTTATAAATTATAACATTGGGCGCGTGAACAACATTTATTTACCAACGGTAATAAAAATACACCACCCAACACATTATATATCCATTCATTATTTATAAAACCAGTTTACAGAATTAAATAAAACATCTATATTAAAATGTCTAGTAGATCCGTTAATAGTGGCAGTGTAGTACCATTTTGTCGATGTGGCGATTATGCGAAGTTAACAACATCGTGGACTCAACTAAACCCAGGAAGGAGGTTTTACGAATGCAAATATGGTCAGGTTAGGCGATGGGTTTATTTTTTTTCTTGCAGTCATTTGTTTGTTGTATTTATTTTCTTTTTTTTTATGTAGGCAAATGGTTGCTACTTTAGATGGCACGATGAAGAGATGTCAGATCAAGCGAAGAGAGTAATATGGGGTCTACTTAAGAAGTTGAAAGCTGTTGAAGAAGAGAGGAAAGAAGCACGGTTATGGCGGAAAAATTTGAGTATTGGGGTACTGCTAGTTGTGGTGCTACTTGTTCTCGTATTCTGTACTTGGATCAAGTGTTGGTTCATAATTTAGGTTCTATTATTTATTTCCAATTGTTATGATTTGAGTACTAATGATCAAGAAATTTCAATTGAAATTATTTTGTTGTCCTGTAAATTACAATTGTACCGACGACGTTCCGCACGACATCATAGTTGTTTCAATCATATCGCTATCTGTTCTGAACATTATCAAAAACAATACGATGAAGATATCAACATCGGACATAAGGCGCTCCGAACAACATGTTCATGTGACAAACATAAACAGCATGTTCGAAACAACAAGATAGATGGATAATGATTTGTCACTATAACAAGTATACTTGGAAATTTGTTGTGAATTTGATGATCATATCCCTTTAATTATAATGTCATAGTGTAATTTTTACAAGTGTAACTGGCCATTTATAGTAACAATGTTCATCAGTTCTAAGTCTAACTACTCTAAGTGTTCTTGCTGATGGAAGTTTATGAATATATATATGTATATTGGTCACAGCTTATAGTTCTATAATTATCATCATTTGTCACTCTAACTACTCTATCCGTGGAAAGATTGATGATGATATAAACAATAGATATTTGCGCTCGGAACATCCCGATTATTTTCAGAAACATCAGGTGCATGTTGGAAACAAGATGTATGTATGGATCATCATTTCTCCCTATAATAAGAATATATAGTGATAGTGATCATCATTTGTCGCTCTTACAAGTATAGTGGGTCATTTCTACTTATAATGATCATCATTTGTCACACTTACAACTCTAATTGGGCATTTATAGTGATAGTGAAGATTATTTGTCTGAGCTCGAAGTATAGTTGGTCATTTCTTTACATGGTGATCATCATTTGTCTATCTAACAAGTATATTTGGCCATTTCTACTTATAATGATCATCATTTGTCATTCTAACAAGTCTATTGGGTCATTTGTAGGTATATTGATCATCATTTGTCACTCTAACAAGTCTAGTTGGCCATTTCTACTTATAATGATCATCATTTGTCACTCTAACAAGTCTATTTGGTCATTTGTAGGTATATTGATCATCATTTGTCACTCTAACAAGTCTAGTTGGCCATTTCTACTTATAATGATCATCATTTGTCACTCTTACAAGTATAGTTGGTCATTTGTAGGTATATTGAGCATCATTTGTCTATCTAACAAGTATAATTGGCCATTTCTACTTATAATGATCATCATTTGTCACTCTAACAAGTCTATTGGGTCATTTCTACTTATAATGATCATCATTTGTCACTCTAAGAAGTCTAGTTGGCCATTTCTACTTATAATGATCATCATGTGTCACTCTAACAAGTCTATTGGGTCATTTGTAGGTATATTGATCATCATTTGTCACTCTAACAAGTCTAGTTGTCCATTTCTACTTATAATGATCATCATTTGTCACTCTAACAAGTCTATTTAGACATTTGTACGTATATTGATCATCATTTGTCACTCTTACAAAGTATAGTTGGCCATTTCTACTTATAATGATCATCATTTGTCACACAAACTACTCTAAGTGGTCTTTCTGATGAAATTTGATGAATTTATCACTCTTCCGAGTACAATTGGTCACTTATAGTCACATAATCATCATATATTGTCGCGCTAACTACTCTAATGTTGAAAAAGTATGATGAAAACATAATAAATTGAAAAGGGCGCTCGGAACAACACACATAAGCGACAAACTTCTAGTTGATGTTCGACACCAGATGCATGTATGAATAAACATTTGTCACTCTAGCAAGTATAGTGGTTCATTTATAGTGATAGTGATCATCATTTTTCACTATTACAAGTATAGTGGGTCATTTCTTTACATGGTGATCATTTTCCACTATTACAAGTCTAGTTGGCCATTTCTACTTATAATGATCATCATAATTGATGAATTTATAACTACTCTAAGTGGTCTTTCTGATGAAATTTGATGAATTTATCACTCTTCCAAGTATTATTGGTCACTTATAGTCACATAATCATCATATTTTTTCGCGCTAACTACTCTAATTGTGAAAAGGTTAACAGGGCGAGCGGAACGACACGTAAATGTGACAAACGTCAAGATGATGTTCGAAACTAGATACATGTATGGATCATCATACGATGAAGATAGCAACATTTAACTATTGTGCGATCCAAACAGCCTTTTAATACGACGAAAATTAATAGGTTGTTCTAAAACAACCTTACCATGGATGGATCATCATTGTCACTCATTTGGTCGTCACTACTGGTAATTGTCAACATTTATCACTCTAATTAGTCTACCAACTATATTTGGTCCTTTCAAGCGAAACGAGCATCATTTGTCACGTTGTTTTCCAAACAAGTATGAATTGTACTTTCTAGTTAAAATGAACATCATTTATCACTATATTCTGGATAGTTGGACATGTATAATGTTAATGATCATCATTTATACCTGGAACATACAATTGCGTTCCGAACATAGATATTTTGGTTGGAACACAATCGTTATATTCCGCACGTGGTTTACGAATTTATTAACTTTTCCAGAAATGGAGTAGAACAAGTAGTCGTTTGGAACATCATAGTTAATATCCTAAACAACTATGGATGTGTTGCGAACAATAAGCAAATATGATGGTTTGGAGACGATTTAACAATACTAATTAAAGACCTTCATAATAATATTAATTGAAAAGAGATACAAAAGCATATTCATAAACAGTACAACTACTTAAACAACTAATATATAATAGCGTCTTCGTTATTGTTTTGCCCTCCACCGAAATGATTTTGCAAAACCCTCTCAATCCTATCTAACTGCAATTGCATCTGCTCAAGTTTTGTCTCGAATGTTTGAATGGACCTCTCGCAATTATCTGCTACCTCCTTGATGTCAACAACTTCAAAGTGCACAGCGACTTGTTTGGAGGCTCTCGGACTCGGTGGTACTTATTCCATGGGTCGTTAAATGCATTATTGGACATCTGCATGAAAAGTTGTTTAAACTTTAGAAAATATTCAAAGTGGAGTCATGTTTATG
>JARKIP010000460.1:20000-23308 GCA_029990175.1 Petunia secreta
TTATTCTGCAGCAGCAAATGCTAGTTACAATATGGGTTACAGCGAAGCCAATTTAGTCATTAGTAAAGCCGAAGTCAATGGGGGTACTACTGTGAAGAAATTAAAACCTCGAGCTAGAGGACGCAGTTTTCCGATAAAAAGATCTACCTGTCATATAACTATTGCAATGAAAGATATATCTTTAGATGATGAATATGTAGAGATGTTTTCGTTAAAAAAAACGAGATGGAAAAAAAAATCGACAGCTATGACGTATCGTGATATGTATAATAGTGGGGGATTATGGGACAAAAAATAAATCCACTTGGTTTCAGACTGGGTACAACCCAAGGTCATCATTCCCGTTGGTTTTTACCACCAAAAATTTATTCTGAAGGTTTACAAGAAGATCAAAAAATAAGAGATTGTATCAAGAATTATGTACAAAAGAATATGAGAACGTCCTCCGGCGTCGAGGGAATTGCACGTATAGAGATTCAAAAAAGAATCGATCTGATCCAGGTCATAATCTTTATGGGATTCCCAAAATTATTAATAGAAAGTCGACCGCGCGGAATCGAAGAATTACAAACGACCTTACAAAAAGAATTTAATTGTGTAAACCGAAAACTGAACATTGCTGTCACAAGAATTGCAAAACCTTATGGAAACCCTAATATTCTTGCAGAATTTATAGCTGGACAATTAAAGAATAGAGTTTCATTTCGAAAAGCAATGAAAAAGGCTATTGAATTAACAGAACAAGCAGATACAAAAGGAATTCAAGTACAAATTGCGGGGCGTATCGACGGAAAAGAAATTGCACGTGTCGAATGGATCAGAGAAGGTAGGGTTCCCCTACAAACGATTCGAGCTAAAATTGATTATTGTTCTTATACGGTTCGAACTATTTATGGAGTATTAGGCATCAAAATTTGGATATTTCTAGACGAAGAATAATTTTACTACTTGTCTTTCCCTTCTATCCAATGATTGAACAAAAAAAGATAAATTCATTCTTTTTCTGATCAATCAACGGGAACATTTCTAACTCTTAATTCTATAAGGTTGAATAAAAATTTGATTGATCATTTGATATAATTGCTATGCTTAGTGTGTGACTCGTTGGTTTTTTTAGGGTTAGGATTAAAAAAGACCAGCCCACATAGTATGAACTAAAAACTATAGAACTAATAACCAACCCATCACTTCGCATTATCTGGATCTAAAGAACCAGTCAAGATATGATATATAGGTCATATCTTTGTAGCAACTGAAATCTTTTGCATAAACAAAAAAAGGAAATCTGATTCGAAGTTGTAAAGCAAAATAGACAAAAAAGATGTGGATAAATGGAAGGATGAGAGAAAGAGAGAAAAAGAATACCAATGATATAAAATTCCAATATGCAAGGTCTATGAGTAATCTCATAAAGGGCAGTGTAATAAAGCATCAATACGCATTCATACCATAATTAAATGAATCTTCTTCTAGAAATAGAACAAAAAATCAAGAGCTTCGAGCCAATAAAGACTGAGAAGATTGACTCAAGAACCAACTTCATTCTGAGCTCCATTGTAGAATTCGGACCTAACCATTAAGTAAGAAGTGATGGGAACGACGGAACTTGTGAATGCAAAAGATTCTATTGAAAAAGGAATCTTAATGATTCACTGGTCGGGATGGCGGAACGAACCAGAGATTAATTCATGTATTCTGAGATCTGAGAAGTCACGAATTAACCCTACAAATGAAATAGGGATTGAAAGAGTAAATATTCGCCCGCGAAAACTTTTTTATTGCAAAATTTAGGACAATACAATAAAGGACAAAATAAGGATTTGGTATAATAATACAATTTTTTTGAATCCTTTTATTCGCGAGGAGCTGGATGAGAAGAAACTCTCACGTCCGGTTCTGTAGTAGAGGTGGAATTCAGAAACAACCATCAACTATAACCCCAAAAGAACCAGATTCCGTAAACAACATAGAGGAAGAATGAAGGGAATATCTTATCGAGGTAATCAGATTTCTTTCGGTAAATATGCTCTTCAGGCACTTGAACCTGCTTGGATTACATCTAGACAAATAGAAGCAGGTCGACGAGCAATGACACGAAATGCACGTCGTGGTGGAAAAATATGGGTACGTATATTTCCAGACAAACCAGTTACACTAAGACCCGCAGAAACACGTATGGGTTCAGGAAAAGGATCCCCTGAATATTGGGTAGCTGTTGTTAAACCGGGTCGAATACTTTATGAAATGGGTGGAGTAACAGAAAATATAGCCAGAAGGGCTATTTCACTAGCAGCATCCAAAATGCCTATACGAACTCAATTCATTATTTCCTAATGCAATTGTAATAGAAAAAAATGTAGAAAGGGCTCTTAGATATGAAACAAAACCGCATCTTTCTTTTTTTTTTGGACAAAAATATTTCTTTTTTTCTTCGCCCTTTGCATTCAAAGAACGGATTAAAAAAATGATTCAACCTCAGACCCATTTAAATGTAGCGGATAACAGCGGGGCTCGAGAATTGATGTGTATTCGAATCATAGGAGCTAGCAATCGTCGATATGCTCATATTGGTGACGTTATTGTTGCTGTGATCAAAGAAGCAGTACCCAATATGCCCCTACAAAGATCAGAAATAGTCAGAGCTGTAATTGTGCGTACCTGTAAAGAACTCAAACGTGACAACGGGATGATAATACGATATGATGACAATGCTGCAGTTGTTATTGATCAAGAAGGAAATCCAAAAGGAACTCGAATTTTTGGTGCAATCGCCCCGGGAATTGAGAGAATTAAATTTTACTAAAATAGTTTCATTAGCTCCCGAGGTATTATAAAATGAAATTGTGATATGTTTCTAGTAGGGTATTTGAAAGAAATAGATTAATTAGTAGATTGTGTCTCACGCATATATCTTTAATAATTCATATCATATTCATAAAAAAATAAGTAAAAAACACGTTGATTATATCAAATTTGGAGGCCCCAAAAATTTTAGTTCATCATGGGCAGGGACACTATTGCTGAGATAATAACTTCTATACGAAATGCGGATATGGATCGAAAAAGGGTGGTTCGAATAGCATCTACTAATATTACTGAAAATATTGTTAAAATACTTTTACGAGAAGGTTTTATCGAAAACGTGAGAAAACATCGAGAAAACAACAAATCTTTTTTGGTTTTAACCCTGCGACATAGAAGGAATAGGAAAAGACCCTATAGAAATATTTTAAATTTAAAACGAATCAGTCGACCTGGTCTACGAATCTATTCTAATTATCAACGAATTCCTCGAATTTTAGGTGGAA
>JARKIP010000461.1:2500-20000 GCA_029990175.1 Petunia secreta
AAAAGAAGGATACCCCTATTGTCGCTCCAAAAAACGCTCCCTAATGAACTGGACAACCTGTGGGTTTCTACCAACAAAGAAAAAAGCAAAAATCTGAATAAGGAATTTTTAAATCGACTTGAAGTGCTAGACAAAGAATCCCTTTCTCTGGATATACTCGAAACAAGGACTAGATTGTGTAATGATGATATTCAAAAAGAATACGTGCCTAAAATGTATGATCCTTTGTTAAATGGACCATATCGAGGAACAATCAAAAAAGGGTTTTCACCTTCAATTATAAACAACACTTCGCTAGAAAATCTTAAAGAGAGAGTTAGAATAAATAGGATTCATACTATCTTTCTTCCGAATACTGATTACCAAGAATTTGAACAAAAAGTGAATATGGTTGATAAAAAACCATTAGCAAGAGAAATTGACGAGTTCTTAACTTTAATCAATGAATTTGATAACGACCCAAAATCGAGTTTAAATTTTAAAGACCCTTCCTTATTTTCCGACCAAGAACAGGAAAGAGGAGATTCAGAAAAAAGAACTAAATTTGTAAAATTTGTATTCAATGCAATTGATCCTAATGGAACAAAATCTGGAAAAAAATCGATTGGAATAAAAGAAATCAGTAAAAAAATACCGCGCTGGTCACATAAATTAATCACCGAATTGGACCAACAATCAGGTGAATATCAGGAGGGCGTACCACTAGATCACCAAATTCGTTCAAGAAAAGCCAAACGTGTAGTAATTTTTACTGCCACCAACCAAAATAACGATCCTGATACCAAAGATACTAAAGATACTGATGATCAAACAAAGGAAGTGGCTTTAATAAGCTATTCGCAACAATCAGATTTTCGGCGAGGTATAATCAAAGGCTCTATGCGGGCTCAAAGGCGTAAAACAGTTATTTGGAAACTATTTCAAGCAAATGCGCATTCCCCTCTTTTTCTCGACAGAATAACGCCTCCCCTTCTTTTTTCTTTTGATATCTCTGGACTGATTAAACCAATTTTTCGAAATTGGGCAGGTAAAAGCGTAGAATTCAACATTCTAGAGTCTAGAGAAGAACAAACAAAAAGAGAAGAGAAAAACGAAAAGTACAAAAAAGAGGAGAACAACAAAAGAAAGGAAAAAGCACGGATAGAGATGGCAGAAGCCTGGGATAGCATTCCTTTAGCGCAAATAATTAGAGGTTCCATGTTAATAACTCAATCAATTCTTCGAAAATATATTATATTACCTTCATTGATAATAGCGAAAAATCTCGGGCGTATGTTATTATTGCAACTTCCTGAATGGTCTGAAGATTTCCAAGAATGGAATAGAGAAATGCATATCAAATGTACTTATAATGGTGTTCAATTATCAGAAACAGAATTTCCAAAAAATTGGTTGAAAGATGGAATTCAGATCAAAATTTTATTTCCTTTTTGTCTGAAACCTTGGCATAGATCTAAACTGTACCCCTCCCGTGGAGAGCTACTGAAAGAGAAAAAACAAAAAGATGATTTTTGTTTTTTAACAGTTTGGGGAATGGAAGCCGAACTTCCCTTTGGTTCTCCCCGAAAACGCCCTTCCTTTTTTGAGCCCGTTTTTGAGGAACTCGAAAAAAAAATTGGAAAATTCAAAAATAAATATTTTAGAACTCTAAAAGTTTTAAAAAGAAAGACTAAATTATTTCGAAGAGTTTCAAAAGAAACCAAAAAGTGGCTTATCAAAAATATTCTATTTCTAAAAAAAATAATAAAAGAACTTTCAAAAATAAATCCAATTGTATTATTTAGATTCAACGAAATAGATGAATCGAATGAAACGAAACAAGAAAAAGATTCTCTAAATTCTCTAATTAGTAATGAGATAATTAACGAATCGTTTAGTCAAATTGAATCTGTAAATTGGCCAAATTCTTTACTGATAGAAAGCAAAATGAAGGATTTTACTGATAGAACAAGTACAATCAAAAATCAAATAGAAAGAATTACAAAAGAGAAAAAGAAAGTAACTCCAGAAATCGATATTAGTCCTAATAAAACAAATAATATTAAAAAATTCGAATCGCCAAAAAATATTTTACAAATATTAAAAAGAAGAAATACTCGATTAATATGGAAATTCCATTATTTTCTAAAATTATTCATTCAAAGATTATACATCGATCTATTTTTATCTATCATTAATATTCCCAGAATTAATACACAACTCTTTCTTGAATCAACAAACAAATTGATTGATAAATACATTTCCAATAATGAAATAAATCAAGAAAAAATTAATAATAATAATCAAATTCACTTTATTTCGACTATAAAAAAGGCACTTTATAATATTAGTAAGAAAAATTCACATATTTCTTTTGATTTATCCTACTTGTCACAAGCATATGTATTTTACAAATTATCACAAACCCAAGTTATTAATTTGTCTAAATTAAGATCTGTTCTTCAATATAACAGAACGTCTTTTTTCCTTAAGACTAAAATAAAGGACTATTTTAGAACACTAGGAATATTTCATTCTGAATTAAGACATAAGAAACTCCAGAGTTCTAGAATCAATCAATGGAAAAACTGGTTAAGAAGGCATTATCAATACAATTTATCTCAGATTAGATGGTCTAGATTAATGCCACAAAAATGGAGAAATAGGGTTAATCAAAGTTGTATGGCTCAAACTCGAAATTTAAACAAATGGAATTCATATGAAAAAGACCAATTTCATTACAAAAAAGAAAATCATTCTGAACTCTATTCATTATCAAATCAAAAAGAAAATTTTAAAAAATGTTATAGATATGATCTTTTATCATATAAATCGATTAATTATGAAAATAAAAGTGACCCATTTATTTCTAGATTACCCTTTCAAGTAAATAAGAACCCCGAAATTTCTTATAATTCCAACACGTCCAAACACAACTTTTTTGATATGCCCGGCAATATTCTATATATAGATATAGAAAGAAATCCCGATAGAAAATATTTTGATTGGAAAATTATCCATTTTTCTCTTAGACAAAAAGGGGATATTGAGGCCTGGGTTAAGATCGATACCAACAGTAATCCAAATACTAAAATTGGCATTAATAATTATCAAATAATTGATAAAATTGAGAAAAAAGGCCTTTTTTATCTTACGATTCATAAAAATACAGAAAACAATCAAAAAAATTCGAAAAAAGTCTTTTTTGATTGGATGGGAATGAATGAAAAAATATTTAATCGTCCCATATTTAATCTGGAATTTTGGTTCTTCCCAGAATTTGTACTACTTTATAATGTATATAAAACAAAACCGTGGATTATACCAAGCAAATTACTTCTTTTAAATTTGAATACAAATGAAAATGTTAGTCAAAATAAAAACATCAATAAAAACCAAAAACAAAACTTTTTTCTACCATCAAATAAAAAACTAAAGAATCTAATTCAAGAAGCAAAAGAACCTGTAAGTAAAGAACCCGTAAGTCAAGGAGAAAGAGAGCGTGGATCAGATATAGAAAACAAAGCAAATCTGGGCCCTGTTCTCTCAAAACAACACAAGGATCTTGAAGAAGATTACGCGGAATCAGACACAAATAAGGTTAAAAAGAAAAAACAATACAAAAGCAACACGGAAGCAGAACTGGATTTGTTCTTGAAACGTTATTTGCTTTTTCAATTGAGATGGAACGATGCTTTGAATCAAAGAATGATCGAGAATATCAAGGTATATTGTCTCCTGCTTCGACTGATAAATCCAACCAAAATTACTATATCGTCAATTCAAAGGAGAGAAATGAGTTTGGATATAATGCTGATTCAGAAGAATTTAACTCTTACAGAATTGATGAAGAAGGGAGTATTTATTATCGAACCTATTCGGTTGTCTGTAAAAAACAATGGACAATTTATTATGTATCAAACCATAGGTATTTCATTGGTTCATAAAAGTAAACACCAAACTAATAAAAGATAACCGAGAACAAAGATATGTTGATAAAAAGAATTTTGATGAATCCATTCTGCAACCTCAAACTCAAAGAATAAATACAGACAAAAATCATTTTGATTTGCTTGTTCCTGAAAATATTTTATGGTCTAGGCGTCGTAGAGAATTGAGAATTCGAAGTTTTTTTAATTCTTTGAATTGGAATGGCGTCGATAGAAATTCAGTATTTTGCAACGAAAACAATGTAAAAAACTGGAGTCAATTTTTGGATGAAAGGAAGCCTCTTTATAAAGAGAAAAATGAATTAATTAAATTTAAGTTCTTTCTTTGGCCTAATTATCGATTAGAAGATTTAGCTTGTATGAATCGTTATTGGTTTGATACCAATAATGGTAGTCGTTTCAGTATCTTAAGGATACATATGTATCCACGATTGAAAATTAATTGATAGTACTATATACCCTGTCTCGTATAGAGTATCTGAAAGCAAACAAATGCACACATGCCTTAGCTTACATCTCATTCGAATCTAATTCGAATAGACGATACTAAATCAATTAAGGTATCGATTAGATCTAGAAATGAATCAACAGAATCTTCTTCATTTTAGGATTTTAGGTTTAAATTATTTACTTTTGTGAATGAAAAAAATGTACCGACCATCTTTTTGGATTCCTATCTGAATCAAATTTTGAATTTGATTAATTTATTGGAATTGATAAAATTAGGAGTTCATAAAGAAATTCAGTCTATATACCACGTTCAAATTACTGGCATTATATTATTATTACTGATCGATAAAATTCGATAAAATCCATATCTGTAAAATAAAGAAAGGGGAAATTCTTTTATGGTAAAAAATTCTGTGATTTCAGTTATTTCTCAAGAAGAAAAGAGAGGGTCTGTTGAATTTCAAGTATTCAATTTCACCAATAAGATACGTAGACTTACTTCACATTTAGAATTGCACAAAAAAGACTATTTATCTCAGAGAGGTTTAAAGAAAATTTTGGGAAAACGTCAACGACTGCTAGCTTATTTGTCAAAAAAAATAGAGTACGTTATAAAGAATTAATTAATCAGTTGGACATTCGAGAGACAAAAACTCGTTAATTTGATTAGTTTGAAGAGTCATTTCATTTTCACTTATACGTTTCGATTAAATTTTGATGAACTTCTTTTAACTTTCAGCAATTCATGGAAGAATGAATCGGTAAAAAACTTATGACTGCACCAACTACAAGAAAAGACCTCATGATAGTCAATATGGGGCCTCAGCACCCATCAATGCACGGTGTTCTTCGACTCATCGTTACTCTAGATGGTGAAGATGTTGTCGACTGCGAACCAATATTGGGTTATTTACATAGAGGGATGGAGAAAATTGCGGAAAACCGAACAATTATACAATATTTGCCTTATGTAACACGTTGGGATTATTTAGCTACTATGTTCACAGAAGCAATAACTATAAATGGGCCCGAACAATTAGGCAATATTCAAGTACCTAAAAGGGCTAGCTATATCAGAGTCATTATGTTGGAGTTGAGTCGGATAGCTTCTCATTTGTTATGGCTCGGTCCTTTTATGGCGGATATTGGTGCGCAGACGCCCTTCTTCTATATTTTTAGAGAAAGAGAATTGATATATGACCTCTTCGAAGCTGCCACCGGTATGCGAATGATGCATAATTATTTTCGTATCGGAGGAGTGGCTGCCGATCTACCCTATGGCTGGATAGATAAATGTTTGGATTTTTGCGATTATTTTTTAACAGGGGTTGCTGAGTATCAAAAACTTATTACCCGGAATCCTATTTTTTTAGAACGAGTGGAAGGCGTAGGCATTATTGGGGGAGACGAAGCATTAAATTGGGGTTTATCGGGACCAATGCTACGAGCTTCCGGAATAGAATGGGATCTTCGTAAAGTTGATCATTATGAGTCTTACGACGAATTTGATTGGCAGGTTCAATGGCAACGAGAAGGGGATTCATTAGCTCGTTATTTAGTACGAATCGGTGAAATGACAGAATCCATAAAGATTATTCAACAGGCTCTGGAAGGAATTCCAGGAGGGCCTTACGAGAATTTAGAAATCCGGCGTTTTGACAGATTAAAAGATCCTGAATGGAATGATTTTGAATATCGGTTTATTAGTAAAAAACCTTCTCCAACTTTTGAATTGTCGAAACAAGAACTTTATGTCAGAGTTGAAGCCCCAAAAGGAGAATTGGGGATTTTTCTCATAGGAGATCAGAGCATTTTTCCTTGGAGATGGAAAATTCGCCCACCAGGTTTTATCAATTTGCAAATTCTTCCTCAGTTAGTTAAAAGAATGAAATTGGCTGATATTATGACAATACTCGGTAGCATAGATATCATTATGGGAGAAGTTGATCGTTGAAATGATAATTGATACAACAGAAATAGAGACTATCAATTCTTTTTCAAATTGGAATCCTTAAAAGAAGTCTATGGGATCATATGGATGCTTGTCCCTATTTTGACTCTTGTATTAGGAATCACAATAGGTGTACTAGTAATTGTTTGGTTAGAAAGAGAAATATCTGCAGGACTACAACAACGTATCGGACCTGAATATGCTGGCCCTTTAGGAATTCTTCAAGCTCTAGCAGATGGGACAAAACTACTTTTGAAAGAGAACCTTATTCCATCTACAGGAGATACTCGTTTATTCAGTATCGGACCATCCATAGCAGTAATATCTATCTTTCTAAGTTATTCAGTAATTCCTTTTGGTGATCACTTTGTTCTAGCCGATCTTAGTATTGGTGTTTTTTTATGGATTGCCGTTTCAAGTATTGCTCCCATTGGACTTCTTATGTCGGGATATGGATCAAATAATAAATATTCCTTTTTAGGTGGCCTACGGGCAGCTGCTCAATCAATTAGTTATGAAATACCATTAGCTCTATGTGTGTTATCAATATCTCTACGTGTGATTCGCTGAGACCTAAAATTTCGCCAAATTCTTTTCTTTCTAGAAACAAAGATAAAAAGATTTGATTGAATATATATTTTTTCATTTTTATTCAGCATTTTAGTTGATGAACTAAACCAGATAGTTATATGAGTGAAATAAAACGGCTTCTAAATTTGCAGTAAAAGGGTTGAGTCTCATTTCCTATGTACAAGAATGAAATGGTGAAAAAAAGTAAACATAAGCAATAGATACTTTTTACCCCAAGATTGGTGGATTGTCATGATAGCTTGAAGCGGGTTCAAAAGATCAACTGTATGGAGTTTTTACTGTCTATTACCATAGATGGATTTACACAACGGGAGGTTTGAAAAGAAAAAATGAGTGGATGGTTAGGAAGACCAAAATACACAAAGGATTAGTAATTGAGATTATGTAAGTTATCCAAGAGGATATTTCTGTACATAAAACATAAAAGGAATTCAAATTGGGGCTTTACGTTGGTAGAAATGATTAAGAAGTACTCCCCATGATTCTGATCCAGAGTATGTTCCTATCCACTGAGTAAGTAAATAACTATCAAGAACGAAGTAATCTTTTACTTTGGTTAAAGTCCCTTTTTCTGAGAAAGGAGAATAGGAATGAAATAAAATCGAAATAGAAAGAAAATAGAAAGAAAAGAATCTAATTGCAAAAGCAAAAAGGGGGGGTGTCTTTTTTTTCTTCCTTTTTTCTTTTTTTGTTTTTATTCTTTCTTTCCTATAATTCAATTTTGATTTCTATTTAGAGAGATAAGATTTTTGTCATGATTCATGAACTAATGGAATCTCTAATTTTTTTCGTAATTGAAAATTCGAGGTTGAAATGGATATGTGATGTTGCTATAAAGCGCATTTTATTTAATGATAAGGTTTATTAATCAACAAAGAAAAATGAAAATTCTTAAAAGATGAGATCAATTCAGAAGCACTTATTTATTCGTTTTAAATATAGCAGACAGAATTCCATTGGTCTAATTTGGGACCTTGACCTTAGGATAGATTTTGACTCTATCTGACAAACATATCAAGATAAAGAATAGGAAAGGGTCCTTAGATTTTTTTGTGACCTCTGAGGAGCCGTATGAGGTGAAAATCTCACGTACGGTTCTGTAATAGCGATGGGCACAGTGATGTTATCATCGACTATGATTATCTAACAGTTCAAGTACAGTTGATATAGTGGAAGCACAGTCAAAATATGGTTTTTGGGGGTGGAATTTGTGGCGTCAACCCATCGGGTTTATCGTTTTTCTAATTTCTTCTCTAGCCGAGTGTGAAAGATTACCTTTTGATTTACCAGAAGCAGAAGAGGAATTAGTAGCAGGGTATCAAACCGAATATTCAGGTATAAAATTTGGTTTATTTTACATTGCTTCATATCTGAATCTACTAGTTTCTTCATTATTTGTAACAGTTCTTTACTTGGGAGGTTGGAATCTTTCTATTCCGTACATATTTGTTCCTGAGCTATTTGGAATAAATAAAGGGGGTAAAGTCTTTGGAACACTAATTGGTATCTTTATCACATTAGCTAAAACTTATTTGTTTTTGTTCATTCCTATTGCAACAAGATGGACTTTACCGAGGCTAAGAATGGACCAACTATTAAATCTTGGGTGGAAATTTCTTTTACCTATTTCTCTAGGTAATCTATTATTGACAACTTCGTCCCAACTTCTTTCACTGTAAAAGACTACAATATTCTAGATTCACGACTTGTCTCAACCAAGAGAAAGAAACAAGCATAAAATATTTTTTATAGATATTAAAAATATGCTCCCTATGATAACTGAATTCATAAATTATGGTCAACAAACAATACGAGCCGCCAGATACATCGGCCAAGGTTTCATGATTACCCTGTCCCACGCAAATCGTTTACCGGTAACTATTCAATACCCCTACGAAAAATTGATCACATCGGAACGTTTCCGAGGCCGAATACACTTTGAATTTGATAAATGCATTGCTTGTGAAGTATGTGTGCGTGTATGTCCTATAGATTTACCCGTTGTTGATTGGAAGTTGGAAACTGATATTCGAAAGAAACGATTGCTTAATTACAGTATTGATTTTGGAATCTGTATATTTTGTGGGAATTGCGTTGAGTATTGTCCAACAAATTGTTTATCAATGACCGAAGAATATGAACTTTCTACTTATGATCGTCACGAATTGAATTATAATCAAATCGCTTTGGGTCGCTTACCAATGTCAGTAATTGATGATTACACAATTCGAACAATTTCGAATTTACCTCAAATAAAAAATGAATAAACCCCTAATTCGAAAAAAATTCCGAATTACGAAGGTTTAGCTCGGATCTAAAAGAATGATATTTTTGCTTGGTCAATTCAAACTAGTGATTGGTTAATGAGACTCCTAGCTTAATTTAGATTGAAAACAAAACCAATTTCTATAAATGATTTATATCTTATAGTTATAATAATAGTAATGGTTTCAAAGTAGATAAATGATATCAAAAATAGATAGGTTTAAACTACTCTTTCGACGAATAAAGAATTGATAGTGGTCCAATAAAATAAAAGCATATACGTCAATTCATACCCATTACAATTTCGTTCAATTAACAATTAATAAGTATCCTAAAAAATTGAAAAACTTCTTTTTTCCTGGTCAGGTCAATAAAGTCATGAAATTCTTCGTTTTTGATTTTTTATAAAAAATGGATTTATCTGAACCAATACATGATTTTCTTTTAGTCTTTCTAGGATCGGGTCTTATATTAGGGGGTCTAGGAGTGGTATTACTTGCCAATCCAATTTATTCTGCCTTTTCCTTGGGATTGGTTCTTGTTTGTACATCGTTATTCTATATTCTATCTAACTCCTATTTTGTAGCTGCTGCGCAGCTACTTATTTACGTAGGAGCTATAAATGTTTTAATCATTTTTGCTGTGATGTTCATGAATGGTTCAGAATATTACAAGGATTTTCATCTTTGGACCGTAGGAGATGGAATTACTTCGATGGTTTGTATAAGTCTTTTTCTTTCACTAATTACTACTATTTCAGATACGTCATGGTACGGGATTATTTGGACTACAAGATCAAACCAGATTATAGAGCAAGATTTTATAAGTAATAGTCAACAAATCGGAATTCATTTATCAACAGATTTTTTTCTTCCATTTGAACTGATTTCAATAATCCTTTTAGTTGCTTTAATAGGTGCAATTGCTGTAGCTCGTCAATAAAGTCTTTCTATTAAAACTTGGAATTCAAATAAAATTTTGTTCTGTCTTATCACATTCATTTTCCTTCAATTCTATTTGAATTCCTGTATAAATAGAATAAATAGAAAGACTTTAGATCAATCTAGTACCAATATATTTCTTTGTTCCATACTTGTTATATACTAGTCAATTAAATCGGTTGAATTGTTGTTCATATTGAAAGGAGTCGAGATTGATAAGGAGTTGTTTAATGATTCTCGAACATGTACTTGTTTTGAGTGCCTATTTATTTTCTATCGGTATCTATGGATTGATCACAAGTCGAAATATGGTTAGAGCCCTTATGTGTCTTGAACTTATATTGAATGCGGTTAATATAAATTTTGTAACATTTTCTGATTTTTTTGATAATCGTCAATTAAAAGGAGACATTTTCTCAATTTTTGTTATAGCTATTGCAGCCGCTGAAGCAGCCATTGGCCTGGCTATTGTTTCATCAATTTATCGTAACAGAAAATCAACTCGTATCAACCAATCAAATTTGTTGAATAATTAGTATTAATCATCTAGATTCTAATATTGATAAATCGATTTTAATTAGCATGTTTGCTACGTAAGGTATGATCTTGTTTGCAAAACATAAGAAATCAAAGTATTTTGGCCCTCTCTCATATCTCATAAACCAATCCAGAAGGGGATTGATTAGAAAATTATGATAACTCATTGATTCATCTGGTATCTAAATATATGATTATATGATTCGTTTCTAAGTTTACTAGATCGAAAATTTATAACATTCAAAAACGTATAGACCCAATGTCACATTCAGTAAAGATTTATGATACGTGTATAGGATGTACTCAATGTGTCCGAGCCTGCCCGACCGATGTATTAGAAATGATACCTTGGGACGGTTGTAAAGCTAAACAAATTGCTTCTGCTCCACGAACAGAGGACTGTGTTGGTTGTAAGAGATGTGAATCCGCCTGCCCAACGGATTTCTTGAGTGTCCGAGTTTATTTATGGCATGAAACAACTCGCAGTATGGGTCTAGCTTATTGATACGTTCGAGAAAACTCTATTTGAATCCATTTAATTTTTTTACCGACAAACCCGTGCTCGAAAATCAAAATATTTTGAGCACGGGTTTTTATGGTCCAAGTGTATTTTGTCTTTACCACGAATTATTTTCCTTGGTTAACAATAATTGTTGTTTTTCCAATATTTGCGGGTTCCTTAATTTTCTTTCTTCCACATAAAGGAAATAGGGTAGTTAGGTGGTATACAATATGTATATGTATTTTAGAACTCCTTCTAACGACTTATGCTTTTTGTTATCATTTCCAATCGGATGATCCATTAATCCAACTAGTGGAGGATTATAAATGGATCAATTTTTTTGATTTCCATTGGAGATTAGGAATAGATGGACTTTCGATAGGACCCATTTTATTAACAGGATTTATCACTACTTTAGCTACTTTAGCGGCTCGGCCAGTTACTCGAGATTCTCGATTATTCCATTTTCTCATGTTAGCAATGTACAGTGGTCAAATTGGATCATTTTCGTCTCGGGACCTTTTACTTTTTTTCGTCATGTGGGAGTTAGAATTAATTCCTGTTTATCTACTTCTATCCATGTGGGGAGGAAAGAAACGTTTGTACTCAGCTACAAAATTTATTTTGTACACGGCGGGAGGTTCCGTTTTTCTCTTAATGGGAGTTCTGGGTGTTGCTTTATATGGTTCTAATGAACCAACATTAAATTTTGAAACATCAGTTAATCAGTCATATCCTGTGGTTTTAGAAATAATATTCTATATTGGATTTTTTATTGCTTTTGCTGTCAAATCGCCCATTATCCCCCTACACACATGGTTACCGGATACCCATGGAGAAGCACATTACAGTACTTGTATGCTTCTAGCCGGAATCTTATTAAAAATGGGAGCATATGGATTAATTCGAATCAATATGGAATTATTACCCCACGCCCATTCTATATTTTCTCCTTGGTTGATGATAATAGGTACAATACAAATAATCTATGCAGCTTTAACATCTCTTGGCCAACGGAATTTAAAAAAAAGAATAGCCTATTCCTCTGTCTCTCATATGGGTTTCATAATTATAGGAATTAGTTCTATAACCGATACGGGACTTAATGGAGCCCTTTTACAAATAATCTCTCATGGATTTATTGGTGCTGCACTTTTTTTCTTGGCGGGAACGACTTATGATAGAACCCGTCTTGTTTATCTTGACGAAATGGGCGGAATAGCTATTCCAATGCCAAAAATGTTCACGATGTTCAGTAGCTTTTCGATGGCTTCCCTTGCATTACCAGGTATGAGTGGTTTTGTTGCCGAATTGATAGTATTTTTTGGAATAATTACCGGCCAAAAATATCTTTTAATTCCAAAAATACTAATTACTTTTGTAATGGCAATTGGAATGATATTAACTCCTATTTATTCATTATCTATGTCACGCCAGATGTTCTATGGATACAAGCTATTTAATGCCCCGAAGGGTTCTTTTTTTGATTCTGGACCGCGAGAGTTATTTCTTTCGATCTCCATCTTTTTACCCGTAATAGGTATTGGTATATACCCAGATTTCGTTCTTTCATTAGCAGTTGACAAGGTCGAAGTTATTCTATCTAATTTTTTTTATAGATAATTTGGATGACTGAAATAAAAAAACCCTATCTTTCTTTTTAAAAACATTCTTGGACAATGAAAAAAAGAAGACTTTTTTCTTCTCTTAACTCTTAAGTTAAGTAAAAACAATGAAATTGAACTACATATGGTAGAAAACCGTGTGAATCAAATATTGTATTGATGATTCACACGGCCCACACGCTGCTTCATACAATGCGCCGCCCGCTCTTGTATTTGTAATAACTTGTCTTGAATTCAATTAAATGTTGATGGAAAAGAACCATAACTATGTAACCCTATTCCTAATAGATTGACCCCAAAATAGCATATCCAAATTATAAGAAAGCCTATAGACGCTACAATTGCAGAATTTGCACCCCGCAAATTTCTATTTGTTCGGGTATGTAAATAAATTGCGAATACGATCCAAGTAATAAATGCCCAAGTTTCTTTTGGGTCCCAATTCCAATACGACCCCCATGCTTCATTAGCCCATACCGCTCCTGAAAGGATTCCTATGGTTAAAAAAGTAAATCCTAAACTAATAACCCGATAACTCCAATAATCCAACTGTTGAATCAATTGGGACCTGTAATAATTTTTAGCAGAACCAAAAGAAGTATTTTCTAAAACATTTTCACCCAAGAAAAATGACTCATTTAAAAAACCATTGTTGTTATAAAAAAGCTTTCTGTTTTTTCGAAATGTAATCACTAGAAGTGCTACTGATAATAATGATCCACATAAAAGGGCTGCATAGCCCAATATCATCATACTTACGTGCATTATTAACCACTCGGATTGAAGAGCGGGTACTAATATTACAGATTGGTGTATTTCAGTTAAAATGCCTGAAGTAGCAAAGCCTTGGGTAAAAATAGCACTTGGGCCAGTTATTTTACTTAAAATTAAAACATTTTTTTTGAAATACGGAATTATATGAATAAGGGAGAAACTCCATGAAAGGAAAATTAATGATTCATATAAATCACTTAGTGGGAAATGTCCCGAAGAAATCCAACGAGTAACTAATAATCCTGTTATACAGAAAAAAGTAACTATTATGCCCTTTTCTGACGAATCGTATAGTTTTACGATTTCAGCGACTAAAAAGGTTATCAAATGAATTGTAATTACAATTGAAACGATCGAAAAGGAAATGTGAGTTAATATATGCTCTAAGGTTGAAAATATCATAAAAAATCTTAAAAAAGAAGAGTCCCTTAATTACATAATTCTAAAATGGAAATCGGGAATTGAATTCATTATAAGATCGATTTCTCCTTTTTAGAAGACGGTATGCCGCCACTCGGACTCGAACCGAGATGCATTAGCACTGCTTCCTAAGAGCAGCGTGTCTACCGATTTCACCATAGCGGCCTGTCTTGAACTCATAATAGCCTATGAATAAGCAATCGTCGAGATTGAGGAAGCTATTTTAGTTTAGTAATGATTCAAACGGATCAATAAAAAGTTGTTCAAATAGGAATTTGAAGTTGAAGGTTCATTATTTTAGATTTGAGTTTAGAGTCTTATTAATCTAGCCCTTTCCTATATTTTATGCTTTCCTCGAATTGAACTCTTGTAACTAAACCGTTCTATCCTCAATTAAGGAATAGAGTTCAAAAGATTTTTGTTTTCATTGTTTAATCAGCTATTTCCTATTTATTTTATTTCAGAAATCTAAAACAAAAAATGGATTTTGAAGACAAAATAGAAAGAAAAAAACCAATTTTGCATCACTCAAAATTGACAATTAGTCATACAGAATTTAATTAAGCAACTTTCTCGATTGGGTTAAGGGCAAGAGATACATGGGGATCCATATTCTATCATATTCTATATAATAATTCAGAGAAAATAAAAAGTTAGAAAGTTAGACAACACGACAACACAAAAAGGTTTCAAAATAGAATCAATTAGTTTCAATGAGTTCTTAACTTTCACTAAAGATTTTTATATACCTTCTTCTATAGATATGGAAATCAAATGGAAATATAGAATTTTTTTTTATTTTTTAATTGAATTCTGCAAATAGGTCGATGGGGAAAATAAAACTCCCCACCTTGGAATGGAAATGATGTTTATTCTTTTGTCAACAAAAAGGGTATTATTCAGTAAATAGAGGATTTCCTAATTCGATTATTTTATATATCAATCAGAAAAGCGAAGCGAGTTCCATTACGTATTGATTGGTGAGCTAATCAATATCAAATATGAAAGGGAAATTGTGAAATTATTCAATTAGATAATAATTGAATAATTTTTTCAAGTTGATTCAAATTATTCTAACGTTTTATTCCTTATTTATTTTTGTTTGTCGTACAAAAAAACTTTTAGAATTCCCGGTAGAAAGAGATTTCGCTAATGAAAAAGCCTTTAATGCTACCCAATATCCCTTTCTTTTCCAAATATTTTTACGAATACGCTTTTTTGATGTCGAAGTGCGTTTTTTTGGAACTGCCATTTAGAAATTAAAAAATTACTCATTGTTATAGCTGGATGTGAAAGACATCTATTGTTCAAAACGAATCAATCCTTTTTACTACTATTTATTTTATAGCTAATAGTCTCGTCCTAAAATAAAACATTATCGAAATAGGCAAAAGATATGTGAAAATTTCAGAATACTGGAAATAAAAAAAGAGGGCCAATATGTATTTTTTCAAATTTTTCTATTCCATAAAACATTCATAATGGTAAAAAAGAAAAGGTTCCTATTGACTGATATCTTTATTTCACATTCTTTTTAATTCATAAAATCTATACCTATAGAATCTGCTCATCGGCTGTGCTGTAGAAATGAAATTTGTTCAACTTAACTTAATAAAAATAAAATAAAGAATCCAAAAGATACTCGATTTCGATTTATGGTTCCACATTTCATTTACATGCAATAAAATACCTCGAAAGGTTTTTTAAAGATAAGAACCACATTTTTACTTGATGAAATGAAAACCTTGAATCCCCGTCCGATTGACCGGTCAAACTTGGAGAAAAAATAGGCCTATTTCAAAGGAGACTAGTAATTAATCCCTTTCATATCATTTGACCAATTGTAACTTCTTGATTTCAATAGTTGAAGTATTTAGCAAAGACTCAGAATAAGTAAGAATAGAAAATTCAATTTAAGTTTTAAGTTAGTTTAAGTTAGTACATATTTTGACTTTTTATTGACTCCTTTCAAAAGAGGTAAGATCCGGTGAATCGGAAACAATTAATTAAGAATTAAAAACTTTTTTTATGGAACAGACATATGAATATGCGTGGATTATACCTTTCATTCCACTTCCAGTCCCTATGTTAATAGGAGCGGGACTTATTCTTTTTCCAACGGCAACAAAAAGTTTTCGCCGTATGTGGGCTTTTCAGAGTGTTTTATTGTTAAGCATAGTCATGCTTTTTTCAATCTATCTGTCTATTCAGCAAATAAATAGCAGTTCTTTTTACCAATATGTATGGTCTTGGATCATCAATAATGATTTTTCTTTAGAATTTGGATACTTGATCGACCCACTTACTTCTATTATGTCAATATTAATCACTACTGTTGGAATTATGGTTCTTATTTATAGTGATAATTATATGGCTCATGATCAAGGCTATTTGAGATTTTTTGCTTATATGAGTTTTTTCAGTACTTCCATGTTGGGATTAGTTACTAGTTCGAATTTGATACAAATTTATATTTTTTGGGAATTGGTTGGGCTATGTTCCTATCTATTAATAGGTTTTTGGTTTACACGACCCGTTGCGGCAAATGCTTGTCAAAAAGCGTTTGTAACTAATCGTGTAGGGGATTTTGGTTTATTATTAGGAATTTTAGGTTTTTATTGGCTAACAGGGAGTTTCGAATTTAGGGATTTATTCGAAATATTCAATAACTTGATTTATAATAATCAGGTCAATTTTTTATTTGTTACTTTATGTGCTGTTCTCTTATTTGCCGGTGCGGTTGCTAAATCCGCCCAATTCCCTCTTCATGTATGGTTACCTGATGCTATGGAGGGGCCTACTCCTATTTCGGCTCTTATACATGCTGCTACTATGGTAGCGGCGGGAATTTTTCTTGTAGCTCGGCTTCTTCCTCTTTTCAGAGTTATACCTTACATAATGTATTTGATCTCGCTTATAGGAATAATAACAGTATTATTAGGAGCTACTTTAGCTCTTGCTCAAAAAGATATTAAGAGAGGTTTAGCCTATTCCACAATGTCTCAATTGGGTTATATGATGTTAGCTCTAGGTATGGGGTCTTATCGAAGCGCTTTATTTCATTTGATAACTCATGCTTATTCCAAAGCATTATTATTTTTAGGATCCGGATCCATTATTCATTCAATGGAAACTATTGTTGGATATTCTCCAGCTAAAAGCCAGAATATGGGTCTTATGGGAGGTTTAAGAAAACATATACCAATTACCAAAATCACATTTTTATTAGGTACGCTTTCTCTTTGTGGTATTCCACCTCTTGCTTGTTTTTGGTCCAAAGATGAAATTCTTAATGATAGTTGGTTGTATTCGCCGATTTTCGCAATAATAGCTTGGACCACGGCGGGATTAACCGCATTTTATATGTTTCGGATCTATTTACTTACTTTTGAAGGGCATTTAAACGTTCATTTTCAAAATTATGGTGGGAAACAAAAAACCCCTTTCTATTCAATATCCCTATGGGGTAAAAAAGGAGTTAAGAAAAACTCTTGTTTATTAACAATGAATAATAA
>JARKIP010000462.1:7500-12500 GCA_029990175.1 Petunia secreta
CATATATCTATGTCTGCTGACAAAGCACGAAGAGTAATTGATCAAATTCGCGGACGTTCCTATGAGGAAACACTTATGATACTAGAACTCATGCCCTATCGAGCATGTTATCCCATTTTGAAATTGGTTTATTCTGCAGCAGCAAATGCTAGTTACAATATGGGTTACAGCGAAGCCAATTTAGTCATTAGTAAAGCCGAAGTCAATGGGGGTACTACTGTGAAGAAATTAAAACCTCGAGCTAGAGGACGCAGTTTTCCGATAAAAAGATCTACCTGTCATATAACTATTGCAATGAAAGATATATCTTTAGATGATGAATATGTAGAGATGTTTTCGTTAAAAAAAACGAGATGGAAAAAAAAATCGACAGCTATGACGTATCGTGATATGTATAATAGTGGGGGATTATGGGACAAAAAATAAATCCACTTGGTTTCAGACTGGGTACAACCCAAGGTCATCATTCCCGTTGGTTTTTACCACCAAAAATTTATTCTGAAGGTTTACAAGAAGATCAAAAAATAAGAGATTGTATCAAGAATTATGTACAAAAGAATATGAGAACGTCCTCCGGCGTCGAGGGAATTGCACGTATAGAGATTCAAAAAAGAATCGATCTGATCCAGGTCATAATCTTTATGGGATTCCCAAAATTATTAATAGAAAGTCGACCGCGCGGAATCGAAGAATTACAAACGACCTTACAAAAAGAATTTAATTGTGTAAACCGAAAACTGAACATTGCTGTCACAAGAATTGCAAAACCTTATGGAAACCCTAATATTCTTGCAGAATTTATAGCTGGACAATTAAAGAATAGAGTTTCATTTCGAAAAGCAATGAAAAAGGCTATTGAATTAACAGAACAAGCAGATACAAAAGGAATTCAAGTACAAATTGCGGGGCGTATCGACGGAAAAGAAATTGCACGTGTCGAATGGATCAGAGAAGGTAGGGTTCCCCTACAAACGATTCGAGCTAAAATTGATTATTGTTCTTATACGGTTCGAACTATTTATGGAGTATTAGGCATCAAAATTTGGATATTTCTAGACGAAGAATAATTTTACTACTTGTCTTTCCCTTCTATCCAATGATTGAACAAAAAAAGATAAATTCATTCTTTTTCTGATCAATCAACGGGAACATTTCTAACTCTTAATTCTATAAGGTTGAATAAAAATTTGATTGATCATTTGATATAATTGCTATGCTTAGTGTGTGACTCGTTGGTTTTTTTAGGGTTAGGATTAAAAAAGACCAGCCCACATAGTATGAACTAAAAACTATAGAACTAATAACCAACCCATCACTTCGCATTATCTGGATCTAAAGAACCAGTCAAGATATGATATATAGGTCATATCTTTGTAGCAACTGAAATCTTTTGCATAAACAAAAAAAGGAAATCTGATTCGAAGTTGTAAAGCAAAATAGACAAAAAAGATGTGGATAAATGGAAGGATGAGAGAAAGAGAGAAAAAGAATACCAATGATATAAAATTCCAATATGCAAGGTCTATGAGTAATCTCATAAAGGGCAGTGTAATAAAGCATCAATACGCATTCATACCATAATTAAATGAATCTTCTTCTAGAAATAGAACAAAAAATCAAGAGCTTCGAGCCAATAAAGACTGAGAAGATTGACTCAAGAACCAACTTCATTCTGAGCTCCATTGTAGAATTCGGACCTAACCATTAAGTAAGAAGTGATGGGAACGACGGAACTTGTGAATGCAAAAGATTCTATTGAAAAAGGAATCTTAATGATTCACTGGTCGGGATGGCGGAACGAACCAGAGATTAATTCATGTATTCTGAGATCTGAGAAGTCACGAATTAACCCTACAAATGAAATAGGGATTGAAAGAGTAAATATTCGCCCGCGAAAACTTTTTTATTGCAAAATTTAGGACAATACAATAAAGGACAAAATAAGGATTTGGTATAATAATACAATTTTTTTGAATCCTTTTATTCGCGAGGAGCTGGATGAGAAGAAACTCTCACGTCCGGTTCTGTAGTAGAGGTGGAATTCAGAAACAACCATCAACTATAACCCCAAAAGAACCAGATTCCGTAAACAACATAGAGGAAGAATGAAGGGAATATCTTATCGAGGTAATCAGATTTCTTTCGGTAAATATGCTCTTCAGGCACTTGAACCTGCTTGGATTACATCTAGACAAATAGAAGCAGGTCGACGAGCAATGACACGAAATGCACGTCGTGGTGGAAAAATATGGGTACGTATATTTCCAGACAAACCAGTTACACTAAGACCCGCAGAAACACGTATGGGTTCAGGAAAAGGATCCCCTGAATATTGGGTAGCTGTTGTTAAACCGGGTCGAATACTTTATGAAATGGGTGGAGTAACAGAAAATATAGCCAGAAGGGCTATTTCACTAGCAGCATCCAAAATGCCTATACGAACTCAATTCATTATTTCCTAATGCAATTGTAATAGAAAAAAATGTAGAAAGGGCTCTTAGATATGAAACAAAACCGCATCTTTCTTTTTTTTTTGGACAAAAATATTTCTTTTTTTCTTCGCCCTTTGCATTCAAAGAACGGATTAAAAAAATGATTCAACCTCAGACCCATTTAAATGTAGCGGATAACAGCGGGGCTCGAGAATTGATGTGTATTCGAATCATAGGAGCTAGCAATCGTCGATATGCTCATATTGGTGACGTTATTGTTGCTGTGATCAAAGAAGCAGTACCCAATATGCCCCTACAAAGATCAGAAATAGTCAGAGCTGTAATTGTGCGTACCTGTAAAGAACTCAAACGTGACAACGGGATGATAATACGATATGATGACAATGCTGCAGTTGTTATTGATCAAGAAGGAAATCCAAAAGGAACTCGAATTTTTGGTGCAATCGCCCGGGAATTGAGAGAATTAAATTTTACTAAAATAGTTTCATTAGCTCCCGAGGTATTATAAAATGAAATTGTGATATGTTTCTAGTAGGGTATTTGAAAGAAATAGATTAATTAGTAGATTGTGTCTCACGCATATATCTTTAATAATTCATATCATATTCATAAAAAAATAAGTAAAAAACACGTTGATTATATCAAATTTGGAGGCCCCAAAAATTTTAGTTCATCATGGGCAGGGACACTATTGCTGAGATAATAACTTCTATACGAAATGCGGATATGGATCGAAAAAGGGTGGTTCGAATAGCATCTACTAATATTACTGAAAATATTGTTAAAATACTTTTACGAGAAGGTTTTATCGAAAACGTGAGAAAACATCGAGAAAACAACAAATCTTTTTTGGTTTTAACCCTGCGACATAGAAGGAATAGGAAAAGACCCTATAGAAATATTTTAAATTTAAAACGAATCAGTCGACCTGGTCTACGAATCTATTCTAATTATCAACGAATTCCTCGAATTTTAGGTGGAATGGGGATTGTAATCCTTTCTACTTCTCGAGGTATAATGACAGACCGAGAGGCTCGACTAGAAGGAATAGGTGGAGAAATTTTGTGTTATATCTGGTAATCCTTTTAATATCCAAATTGGATTCGAAACTTCCTATTTGTGAAAAAGGGGGGGTTCTTTAATATCTTTCCTCCTTTATTAGTTGATACAAGGAGACTTTAAGAACCAAAATGGAGTCACGAAGCTTTAATTACTGAATCGCTTCCCAACGGTCTGCTCCGGGTTCGTTTAGATCTGTATGTTTCAGGAAAGATCCGACATAGTTTTATACGGATACTGCCAGGAGATAGAGTCAAAATTGAAGTACGTCCTTATGATTCAACCAAAGGGTGTAGAATTTATCGACTCCACAACAAAGATTTGAAGGATTAGTTTTTCAACTTCACCATTCCTTTCGTGGGAATACAATTCGAGATGAAAAATTTCAAGAAACTTATTTTCTTCCAAGAAATAGATTCAGAATTAAGTAAGGAATGAGAAATATGAAAATAAGAGCTTCCGTTCGTAAAATTTGTGAAAAATGTCGACTAATCCGTAGGCGGGGACGAATTATAGTAATTTGCTCCAACCCGAGACATAAACAAAGACAGGGATAATCAGACTTGCCAGAGGAGCCGATGTACAAATAAAGAATCTGTTTTGACATGAAATGGATATATCCATATATCTCTGACTCATATTTACGAGATGATAAAATATGGCAAAAGCTATACCGAAAATTAGTTCGCGTAGGAATGGACGTATTGGTTCACGTAAGGGTGCACGTAGAATACCAAAGGGGGTTATTCATGTTCAAGCAAGTTTCAATAATACCATTGTCACTGTTACAGATGTACGGGGTCGGGTAGTTTCTTGGTCCTCCGCTGGTACTTCTGGATTCAAAGGTACGAGAAGAGGAACACCGTTTGCTGCTCAAACCGCAGCAGCAAACGCTATCCGTACAGTAGTGGATCAAGGTATGCAACGAGCAGAAGTCATGATAAAAGGTCCCGGTCTCGGAAGAGATGCAGCATTACGAGCTATTCGTCGAAGCGGTATACTATTAACTTTCGTACGGGATGTAACTCCTATGCCACATAATGGCTGTAGACCTCCGAAAAAAAGACGTGTGTAAAACTGAACATTGAAGAAATCTCAAGAGAAATAAAAGATTCGATGATCTAATCAAATAATAGTACTATGGTTCGAGAGAAAGTAACAGTATCTACTCGGACACTACAGTGGAAGTGTGTTGAATCAAGAACAGACAGTAAACGCCTTTATTATGGACGCTTTATTCTGTCTCCACTTATGAAAGGCCAAGCCGACACAATAGGCATTGCGATGCGAAGAGCTTTACTTGGAGAAATAGAAGGAACATGTATCACACGTGTAAAATCTGAGAAAGTCCCACATGAATATTCTACCATAACGGGCATTCAAGAATCGGTACATGAAATTTTAATGAATTTGAAAGAAATTGTATTGAGAAGTAATCTATATGGAACTTCTGACGCGTCTATTTGTGTCAAGGGTCCTGGATATGTA